>JAYESA010000541.1:105000-149707 GCA_036927795.1 Iris macrosiphon | reverse complement strand
GATATGATAGCCGATGGGAATGATGTAGTTTCTTATTGTTTGGCTAATTTGCAACAAAATACCACAAACTATTACACTTTTACAACTAAATGCACTAAGTTTTAACATTAGCAACTTGCTACCACGAACATACAAGTTTGTTGTACTTTATAAATATCTTGTACTTCGAAATCTTTTGGACAATTTTGCCCCAGAAAAATATTTAACCCTTCCATCCTCAAAAAGCAATAGACAAACCTTAATATAAACAATAAATTATCTGCTCGAATGGCATTATCCGAAGCATGTTTTTAAAGGTCACAAAATAAATAGAATGAAAAAGCATCGTGAATTTTAGAAACATATGATTTTAGATGACGTGTCCTACAAGACAGAATAAGACCTCCATGAAGCAGAGACTTCAGTAGCTAACATCCTTTCCCTTGTATCTGGAAGAATTGTGTAACGGTCCCTCACAAATCCTTCAAAACCTGACTGCAAGCAAAGTAATGGAGAGATTGGTGAATAAAAATATCGTTCTATAAGAAAATGAATCCCGATTACTGTTACTAGCATCATGCTAAATGAAAATCATTAACATATTGGAGAATTACATAGATGTAGCTTGTATCAGGTTATCACAAAGGAGTATCTAATATAGCAAGGCCATTGCTAGGATCATCTGAATAATGTCACACCCAGACGGGGGAATCTAAAAGGTAATTTATCCTACATAATTGACTAGATATGAATTATGCCATTTTTCACTCTTTGGCTTAATGAGTTGGGTATGTCATTCCTTTTCACTCTTTGACTTAATGTGTCATAGAGAGGAGTGAGATTCCCTACAACAAATTGTATCATCTTACCTCTTTATCTAGACTCTTTATAGTCTCAGGAACTTGGAGGGTGTTCCTTGGTTGCATGAGTTTAAACTGCATATACTCACAAGGTAGGTCTATCGTCTCACCAACTACCAATTAGGTTTTATGGCATGTTCCTCTCATGCTCATAGCTACTTGGCTAGGAACTAGGCACATGGTAGAGGGTTGACATCAAGTCGACAACCGGTCATAAAAAGTTTGTCAATTCTTTTATGGAACTTTCTTGTGCTCCATAGAGACCCATTTTTATGGGAGAAGGGTCGGATGATGAATGTGAGACCATATCCTGTTCTTAAGACTCCAGTACCAACTACCATGCAGTAAAATCATGCTGATCTATTTTCTCTGTTCTACAATGGCTACCACAAAAAAACTTTCCTAGCCAGTAACATGCTGCAACCAAATACTGGAGGTCGCATATATCATAATCATATATTGTCATGACTAAATATCGAGCTTCCAATAAAAAAAAAGGATTGAATAGCTCATAGTTACAGGTTTCTTCCATGGGTAATGGCAAATGTGATAACTGCAATATTATAACTAAAAGTCCAACTTCCAGCCATAAGCCTAAGCAAGTTGCGACCAAGGGGCCTGGTCAGAAAGAGAGAGAGAGAGAGAGAGAGAGAGAGAGAGAAGGGGGGGGGGGGGGGGGGGGGGGGGGTGGCGGGAGCATGGTGCCTGGTATCAGACAGGTTGGTATCCCAGGCTACATAGTCTGGGCCTAGAAAATGAAATTTTGTCCTAGGTGCCCAAGGCTGCTCCTGATTTGAAGTCAATTATCTCATAATTGCAGCGGAAATTGAAATTTAATGGTGAAGGTTCCAACTTGAATAAAAAAAATCTAGAATATAAGCAGGGGAGTTAGCCTCTGTGAGGTTGAAGAAGATGATCCCAATCAGTCGTACACCAGGCTTCAACAATTTCGAGCACTTGTCTCCTCCTCGAGATTCTTGTCATCATTGAAGAGGACTAACGATCTTTGGAATAGATCTTGTAAGGTCATTTCTCTTGTAGAAGAACTGAGTGAATTGATGATAAAATAGAGCTCTACAGTATGCCCATATTTATACCCTTTTGAGAAGGTGCTTTTCCTTTTGAAGAAGAAGAAGGAAGTGAAGAAGGTGAGGAGGCAACTAACCAACCAACCAACCAACCCCCCATCCCCCCACCCCAATCATCCAGCCACTACCAGCAGGGGGTGGGGGTGCCAACGAAAGTTGGACAATAGCATGACAGGCTGACAGATAGCCACTTACCGGAGGGAGAAAGGGGGAGGAAGAAAGAGAAAGAACAAGGGATGAAGGAGAGGAGAAGCAAGAAAGGAGAAGGAAAAGGAAAGAAGAGGAGGAAAGGGAAGAAGAAGAAAAAGAAGGCTAACCTATTTGTTTATCCCAAATTCTTTTTCAAGGCAAAGCCCCTTTCTATATTTTTATTTCACTTCAATTCCTTCACCTTGATCATTCAAATTTCAATCTTAAATCACATTCCATGAGTGCTTAGTTCAAAATTCTAAAATTGCTAGTAGGTTAAATTCAGGGTTTTGATGGTTGTGAGATTGTATGTTATGAATGTAACCTAGTTTCTTAAATTTACTATCCAAATTCATGCTCTTGAAATTTCATTATGCCCCGAGTGTCGTGATACTAGTAACACAGTGTTGAGTGTAGGTCGTGTTAGGGCTAAATTTTAACCTTGACAAAAATGAGACTTAGAATTACATAGATTGACCAAAGTTAGGTTTCATTATCAAAACTTGATATTATTGAGTGTGTACGACCTCGTGCGATAGCCGAGATCGATTTAAAATAGGTATGTATTGTGTGTCAGTCCAGATTTTAGATTTTCAACCAATTAGGCTAAATTTAACCTTAAACTCAACATGCACTCCTCGAATGAGTCTAGAACGACCATTCGGAGATACGATTGCATGTTCAATCAATTTTGGTAAACTGAAGTATAATGTGAGAGCCTAAAATTAGAAGACAACCTATTTTCAACACTTTAAAAAAACAATTCACCATATACATTAACTAATTAATTCAAATTCAATATTTTAGCATAAATAACATCACCTAAATAATTAATATTTTAGTATCGTAGGGTTTGGATGGTATTCGAAATAGCGGTGAAGTTCACTTTTTGGCTCACAATTTTGAGCAAATTTTCAAAAATTCAGCATTTCCCAAATTTCAATCACGCAAAATCAACCTTAGAACTAATTCTAGTTATCTTGTAGTTACTAGTGGTCGCATGACCTATTAGTACGTAGTGACGTATACTTCTGTATTTTCAAGTTGCTAACTTTTGCATATTTTGTACTTGTGTCGTCTTTGGAACAATTGCAATTGATGCACTTGCTTGACATAGTAAGGTAAGTAAGCCACTCCAGTAAGAATCCTTGAAATCTCTCTTGTTAAATTCATAATATTGAATTATTGGTTTTCTATTATGGATTGCAGTGTGAAGTTTTGTTCACCGGGAGGGTTCTCTCTTGCAAATTCTACGAAGGGTTACTCCGGATCGCATATAAGATGTATTTGAACTATTTTCACATCAAGAATTATAAAGGAGGCTCTGAAAGATTTTTTTCAAAAATCCGGGAGGACCATTTCTCGATTTGAAAACTATTAAATGCAATATCACCCAAAATTTAGGAATAAGTGTGTATTCAAAATTTGAATCACGCTAAGTTAACAGACTCACGTTTAACCTAAAACATAAAGGACGCAGACACGTGAGCGAAAGAAAATCTCTAAATCTGACTGTTTGGAATGCAATGTTATTCGCTGTGGCGAATTATGCTTGGTATGGTGTCTTATTATTGCATCGTACCTCAACGCACACGGATCAAAACACATTTCATTTTGAACAACTAATAATAATAGGTAGACTGTGTGGATATGATTGTTTATGGTTGCTAGATTGCACCATGGGAAGGGAGAGAACATTAGGGTCACACTAGACGAAATTTCCACCATATAATTAACGGAAGCTGATCAATAGTCCTTCTTAAGGCCTTGCAGAGAAAGGGTATAAGGCTTAGATGACTTGTGTCAGTCAACTTAACCGGTTTTGAATCGATTAAGATACTTAACTCGAACGGACAACGATTAAGTTTAATAATATATCTTTAGTCCACAGTCTATATGGGACAAGCCTAAGCACTATCTCAAAACTTAGCAACAATCTAGTCCCGGATTAATGGAATTATTGTTGAACAAATAGGCAAGTATGTGACCATAGTATTCTCTAAAATTGCATATCTTGTAGGGATGATGTAGATGTTGGTTGGTTGTGTTTGATACACGGATTGTTAGGGTTAGAAATTAGAATTTAGGTTACAACACTAACACTAATATAAATCAAACTAATTCCTTACATCTTTGAATCATATTCAACTTATCTTATCATACTTCAATTTTGTTTTTACTGTCTTTTGTTTGGGGATTGCATTTATTTGATGATCTAGTGTTTATTCGCTAGGAAAGGACGCAATACCGGATGAGGCTAGGTCAATATACATTGTAGAGGAGGCTGAAGGCCAAGACTAGAGACTGGAGCCAAAGACCTCATTTTGGTTTTAACTTTTTTTTGTTTCATATATGTATATTGTTTGTGTACTGGGTATAGACTCTATGGAGTGTTATAGTTTGGACCTTGTATAATTAGAAGTTATCATTTCGAGATGACGTAATTGCTTAGAACGATTTTCCATTACTCTATTATAGAATCTTACAGGCGACGATCGTAGATGCAGACACTCGTGTATTCGTAGGTCGCATTGTCTGGAATGTTTGTTACATACTCGGCTCGCCATATTTTTGGGAGAAAGAATCTTAGCATAATTAAACATTTTCTTTCTTCTTTAGTTAAAAGAGTGAAAGGCCTCTATTGGACATTCGCATACCTTCGTAGTTCGTATACAAACCAATATGCCCCATCACTATCTTTGATGCAATTGTTTAAGGTAACATATGAAGTGTCAAAGTATATCGACTTGCGCACAAAATAACCATGGTGCCTCAAGTTGCACGAAGTTACACTACTTGTAACTCTATATCCCTATTGACGATTATTAGATATAAAAACCTACTAGGATTCTAATGAATGAGTCATTCAATGGAACCCATTCTCTAATGAGCAACTGCATGTTTGCACATAATCTACGATTATGATCATCGTAACAAATGTGTCACTAATCTAACCGGAATCTGGAATGACAAGTCCAATTGATCATGCATCCAACTAGGAACCTTAGTTAGTGATTTAACTTAACTAGTGAATTAGTGCCTCTAGTGATTTAACTTAACTAGTGAATTAGTTCATAAGATATAACCAACATTCTACTTAATCCACTAAAGTTAATCACTTGAACTTTGTCATAAAAGAACATATCTTACCAAAATGCACAAGTATGATAAATAGACAATCTTTATTTCAATAAAATTCAATGGTACATTTAAAAAATATATACATAAACACCCATTCATAAAATGAATTGGTTTAAGAGCATAAATGTCAACAACAATCTGATTTACATTGCGGTTCCAATTATGGGGGATCAGATATCAGATTGCTCCTTTAAATCTGAGTTATCATACCCACGTCAGGGAAGATGAAAACCATACATAGTGAACTTTTTGAATCCATCATCATTAGTCACTCCAGTTTGCGCAATCATGGACGGATAACTAAGCTTTTTTGAGAGATTGCTGGAACTAGTTATAGGAAACCGTAGCCCCACTCATTCCCACTTCCTCAACAAAGAGTAGGTGCGAATCTCATTGTTTTCAAGCTATATCAGAAATATCCCAATGGTTTCATATACTTTACATATGATCTCTGCCTAGTGTATAATCCTCTAATCCTAATTTAATGGTTAGATGTTCCTCTTCACATCATGAAACATATTGTTCAAATGGACAGAGCCAAAGACCATAGGTTCTCCCTAAAAGCATGTAAAAGAAGAAAACTTATCTATCACATGTAAACCAAACGGCAAGGGTGACTACTATTTCATTTAATTTCAAAATTACTAAAAAAATAACATAAAAAATACATAAAATTATGCCTAAATATATAAAGTATTTTTTATAAAATTTTAAAATTTATTAATAATTATTTGTTTTTCAAACCAAAAGATCCGATACTCCAATCCAAAACTGTCGATACCGCCAATCCCGATACTCATAGGAAGGATCCAATACTGATACCGCGAACCTAGATTCTAAGACTATGGGCTATATTTCATTAGCATACAAGGGCCTTATGCAACTTCCTGAAACATCATTCTTGGCATTAAACAATACAATTTCATGCTTATCCAAGTGAAGTATTTGTTGAGTAAGAAAAGCCAATGACTTGAAAAAAGAAGAATGGTACATATAGCTTAAGTCTAGGATGAAATAAGTTTCTTCTCTTTTTCCTTAATACAACAAAAGATCATTGTCTTTGGGAACATGGTACAAACTATAACCTATTATATATTGTTGTGATAGGTCTGATATGCTCTCCCATCAGAATCATTTTTTGTAGATAATGGCCATATTACTTCTACACTGTGAAGGCAATGCACAGAACCGTATTTCTTTCAAGCACAAAACACAGAACCGTATTTCTTTCAAGCACAAAAGCGATGTAAGAGAACAAGTACAATCCTACCTGTGTTGTTTTTAACAAAGCCAATCCTTGAACTCCAGCAATTAAACTCAAAGCCCCACATTTCTTCAGTGTTACCTCTGTCACATGTTTTTCAGATCCAAGCTTGAATCCTATAAGCCAGAAAGAATTTGCAACTTAAAAACGTGCAGTATATATTATCAAAATTTAGCATCTAAAGTTGAGAAGTTGATAGACTCGTAACTAAAACCAGGTTCCAGTATATTGCTTCAGAAGGAAAGAAAAAAAAATCAAAGAAATTGTAACTTCCAAATTGTTGATGATAACCATGCAGAAAATATCCCACCTCAGTAAGTTAAATTTCAGCCTAGCAGTAAATCTCCAGAGCAATAATCCCATAAATTTAACCAACTAACATTACCTTGATTGTTGACTTAGTTAGAGCACCTGATATGGGTGAGTTTCAGGGCCCATATTCAGTCAACTAAGACATACCAGAACAGAGACAGACTTTGTTCATCCATAGTTGAATGGCAGAGGGTTTGGTTGTCAAATTTTCTGATCTCCCATGTGGATGCTAATGGAGTCTAGCTTACATCTTCACCCATCATCATTTCCACTACTGGGGATAAATCCCAACTTCCAAGATAAAGATACATTTTAAAACCTCAACAAAATGATATTTCATAGGTATCCTCGAGCTTGACTTAAGCAGCGGAAGGTTCAGCGCTCCACTTACCCTTTAACATATTCTATTCTCCTTTGCAGAATGAGATCATGTCTTCCCTCCCCCTTTATTCTCTCAGCCCATCCAGTCAAATACATAGCCAACATATAAATATAATGCCATCCTAGGAAGCCTAGTTGTGATCAAGACTCGTGTCAGTTCCATGCCATAACATATTAACAGTAACCATTTGAAGAGCAGAGTGCAAAGTTCCCTTGTGTAAGGAATATATTCTAGATATCTGGCAACTAAGCTCACCTCACTAAACAGCGCCAACCACACCCCCCCCCCCCTCCTCCCCCTGTCATTATTGTGTATACTTTCGTCGGTTCCTGGTAAAAAGAAATTCCTTATAGTGATGGTGGACTATTTCACAAAGTGGGTACAAGCTGAAGCCCTCGCCACAGTAACATCCAAGAATGCAATGGATTTCTTCTGTAAACAAATAGTTTGCTAATTGGCATCCCAAGTCTATAATGGAACACAGTTTGACGGACAAAAGTTTGGAAATTCCTACAAGGGCCAAAATCAAGCATGTTTACATTGGTTGCTCATCCACTGACCAATGGGCAAGCAAAGGTCACTAATTGCATTTTGATGGGACTCAAAACTCTCTGGAAGAGGCTAAAGGCTCTTGGATTGATCAATTGTCAAATGTTTTATGGGCTTCTTGAACCTGAGCTGCAGCAGAACATCCATTTTAGATGGGATAGGGGTCGTCAATCTGGTTGATGTGGACTTCCAAGTTACATAGTAGAATCTATAGCAAGGCCATGAACAAAGAGGGATTGTCGGCCCACCTGGATCTGCTCCTAGAATCAAGAGCTCAAGCACATATTAGAATAGCAGCCTATCATCTGTGAATGGCTCGTAAATATAACTCCGAAGTCAGAGGTAAGGGTGTTAACAAGCCGAGGTATTCACGAGCCGACTCCAGCTCAGCTGGCTGAAGAGCTAGCAACCCGAACTTTTTGACCTTGAGAGCACGAGCTTGAGCCTAAGAATGGACTCATAGATGAACAAGCCCGAGAACTTAAAGGTATTCAGCTAGTTGGGTCGCGTGCCAGCTCGTTTTTATTTATATATTTAATTATTTATACAAGAAATACCTTACGCCAAGAAACATTCCCCTATTTGATATGAAGTTCCTAAACACTTCCAATTTGATACTAAGCTCCCCGAGCTACATTGTTGGTTTGGCACAAAGCTCATGAGCTCATAAACAAGCTGAATCTAGGCTTATGCTTGTCTATAATTCAAGCTTGTCAAGCTTTCTAATTTAAGTGAGCAGCTTGCAAGACAAGCTCGTGAATATTAAAGAGAGCCGAGGTTGAGGTTAGATTTTAGGTCCGTCTTAAGCTCGAGTTATATTTTTCCTTCGATAGCACAAGCCGAGAAGGGGGGTGCTAGCTCCAAGCTCGGTGTGTTAACACCCCTACTCAGAGGTAAGGATATCATCTTATAGGACCTAGTCCTCAGCTAGTTTGAGGAAACAGATCAGTGGCAAGGATAATTGGCCCCAAATTAGGAAGGTCTCTAATGCATTCTTGAGGTTGTTTATGCTGGAGCTGACAAAGTCGACTCGGGGAAGGGAGACTGTTTGTATATGGAACACTAATAATCTTTGAAAGTTCTTGTACTGAATGAACTTGTGATGGACAAAGAGTACCAAGAGCTCAAGCATATCTAGGAAATATTTGCTTGTGTGATGTGTAAAAACTTAATTGCTGAAGGTCAAGTCCCAGATTATTCTGCAATAAAAGCATAAACATAAACAAACTCCTCCCTGAAACATAATCCTGTGACAATGTATCCCTGGTAATATGTCGTCTAAATGAAGTTTCAATTTGCTATTTAAACATTGTAGGACTCTTGTGGTTGTATATTATCTAAAGAGATTGAGTAGGAAGCAAAGCTGCCACTACTTCGGCCAGGGTAGAGATGCTCTTCTTTATAAGACGCTGCTCTAACTCATGGAGACCTAAGAGCGCTCCTGCAATAGGTCGGTAATCGCAAATACAAATTTTCAAATAACTTATTTGTATTGCCCTTCAGTAAGTTTTCCATTGTGACGCGAGGAGGTGAGGCAAAGAGGACCAAAAGGTTTGGGGTAGGGTGGGGTGGGTGGGTGTGCGCGCACGTCTTATGATTGGGACTTAGAAGTCAATCACCGACATCGAGATTGTTGGCCCTGCCAGTAAGAGAGAGAGAAAGAGGGGGAGAGAGAGATTGAGAGACTCACTTGCTGGCGCCTGATAATCGATGTCAGAGTCGGAAAAGTTGGGAGCAAATGCCTGTGTGAATGAGCATGCTCTGATGTGTAAGCTGTTGACTCAGAACCATAAGTTCCAAATTGATCACTTAAATACAACTCCCTCATGGGAAATAGAGATGACTATTTACTTTCTAGTATACTTTTAGATACACCTATTTGCACAGGCTAAGCCATGGCATTGCTATTAGAAATCACTTTTTATTGGAAAACTCGAGGCATTATAAGGAGATTAAATGACGAATAAGTTCCACCATAAAATAATTGTTTTTCAATTGAATAAATTCATGTTTACTAAATACAAAGATTAGAATATTCAAAAACATATAAACAAGGGTGTTATGAAAACATGAGGCGAACAAACCATGAACATGTGGTTGACCATCCAACGTAACACGCTCCCATGGCTTCTCGACAATGTTGACTATAGCAGTTGTTACCTATCAGTGCAAGATAAAGTGATTCATGATCTACACACTTGCATGCACAATATGTAGGGAGATCAGAAAAAATATTTTACCTGTGGATAGAAGGTTGTGAAATGCTTGGCAAGGATGATTGCAAATTTCTCCATCGAGACTTCTTCAGTGCACTCTTTTGCTTTAGCATATACCTTTAAACCAAAGAAAATACGGTTTCAGGCAACAAAGAAACAACCAAGAGGCTATAATACCTGATAACATAAAATGGAAAAATGAAACCACAAAAGCTGAGATGATTTCTTCTTGGAAAAATGTTAAGAGTTATTTTATTTTGTTATTTATCTTATGATGGTATAATAGTAATCGTGGGTGTATTGCATATCAATATAAATAGACATGAGATGCAACCTAGGATTTTATTTTCTTGCAATCTCCTTTCTCATATTCTCTCTTCTCCTACTTTTCTCATTTTCTCCTCTCTCCATCTCCAAACTTCACTTGGTATCAGAGCATTTTTTGAAAGTACTGTACATCCCACCCACGACAGGGCCGATCGAACTTGGCCGTGAGTTCGACAGGGGTTCGAGGGAGGTAGCCAAAAAAAATTCGGCTATTTTTCGTCTACTTTTCATGATTCGTCTTTCGCCGTTTGTTGTTCGTGGTCGTTCGTTTATGAGATCTAAGGTTTCTACAGATCTCCGTTGGTTGTTCATCGTCGGTTGTGGTTCGTTGTGATATCTAGGGTTTCAAAGATCTCGTATTTCTGTTGCATCTGCAAGTATGGTGGGGACCGAATCTTCTGGCGAGGTTAATAGTGGTGGTGGTAGCGGAGGTGGTTCTCTTTTTACTGTTATTCATAATGATGAATTGGAAAAATTAATTACAGCGGTGAAACTCAATGGTGCGAACTACCTTACATGGTCCAAGTCTATAAAAGTAGTATTGAGGGCGAAGAAGAAGTTAAAATTTTTGACGGAAGAACCGTCGCCTGAAACGTCCACTGAGTATGAAGATTGGATGAGAGCAAATGTATACGTTATGTCGTGGTTGTGGTATAGTATGGAGTCCCACATCGCTGCTAATGTTCAGTGGTATGAATCCACCAAACATATTTGGGCATCTCTGGAAGAATCATATTCACAGAAGCGGAACGTTGACAGTATCTATGAGTTTTATGAGTTATTGATTAATACAAAGAAAAATGGGAGGCATGTAAATGAATATCTCGCTTCAAAAAAAGCTCTGTGGGAGGAACTGCTACAATATCATCATGTTACTATTGATTTGAAGGAAGCTCAGCGACAGAAGGAAGAGTTTCATGTTTCACTTATCCTAGCCGGCTTGGATCTTGTGCTCGAACCTTATAAAGCTCAGATCCTTGCTGGAGAGCAGTTACCTACGGTGGCAGATACTTTCTCCCGTCTCAATCGTTTCTTTCTAGGACAGAGTTCTGTGGTGCCGAGTACTAACTCTTCTGCCCTACTTTCTAGTGTCGTTGGTCGTGGTAGCGGATGTGGTGGTGGTGGACATGGTGGTGGTGGACGTAGCGGTAGAGATAGTGGTCGTAGTTTTGGTCGAGGAGAAGGCCGTGGTGGTAGAGACAATGGTTGTGGTGGTAGCCGTGGTGGTGGCCGCGGTGGTGGTGGTGGTAGCCGTGGTCAACCATGAAAGTGTAACTATTGTGGAATGCTCGGTCATATCGAAGACTAATGTTGGGACAAGTAGGACAATCCAGAATATGCACATCAAGTGCATGATGAAAATATGCAAGTCTCAAGTCACCACTTCTGTTCCTAGAGATGATATTTCTGGTTTCAGTCAGACTTCAACGTCCGATACCTCATCTCCATTTAAACCGATCCTCCAGAAGTTGAACGCGCTTGCTAGTATCATCTCCCAACCTACTGCAACCATAGCACATATAGGTAATCATGCTTTTGTGGCAACCAAATTACCATCCACCTCTTGGGTCATCGACTCAGGAGCAAGTTCTCACATGTCTGGTATAACCTCTTTTATAATCGTCAAGGTAGTCAAAGGTACAATCGAGGCGCAAAGGGTCCAAATCGTCCGAGGCACAAGGTGCACTTAAGGCGCGGGCACGAGCGACGCGAGACGCAAAAATTATATATATATAAATATATATTCACATCGGTTTTCTACATTGATAAACATGTGTGCTTCAAATTCTCCCATGCCTATGTTGCAATCACTTTGAATTGAGTGAGAGAGAAAACAGTAAAAAAAAAGTACATCAGTTCAAAAAACAGTCTAAAAACAGTACAACAGTTCAAAAAATAGTCTAAACATGTTATTTTTTAAAAAGAAATTCAAGGTGCGCCTTAGCTATTCTAAAGCGCTCGGAAAAGATGCGCCTTAAGAATTGCGTCCCGCCTGGAGTGCCCTGAGGAGCTACCCATGCGCCTGGGAGCAAGGCGCGCCTGAGGCACGCCTTTGACTACACTGATAATCATAGCCCCATGAAACATAATATTATCTTGGCTAATGGGTCTTCTTGTATTGTGCATGGGAAATGTGCCATTCACCATACTCGATCACTGTCATTATTTGATTCATTATATGTGCCTAATTTTCCATTTAATTTGTTATCTGTGAGCCAGTTAACCAAATCTCTTCAATGTTTTGTGACATTTTCTTCCAATTCGTGTTTTTTAGGACCTCGGGACGAAGAAGAAGATTGGTTCAGGGTATGAAAAAGATGGATTGTATTACTTTGATCTACCTGGAAAAGCTTTCACTTATGTTTTTTACTTCTCCGTTGCAGTGGCATTATCGTTTGGGACATCCGTCTTTGGCTAAGTTGCGTCAAGTTGTTCCTAGTTTGAGTCATGTTTCTAGTCTTGAATGTGAGACTTGTAAGTTAGACAAATATCACTGTAGTTCCTTTCCTCGTCATAGTGAGAGTCATCAGTTAGTCTTTTGATCTTGTTCATTCTGATATTTGGGGGTCCGTCTAGAGTCAAAATTCCGAAAGGATTTCAGTATTTCGTTATTTTTATTGATGATTATTCCAGAATGACTTGGTGTTACTTAATGAAAGAAAGACACGAGTTTCCAAATGTGTCATCTGCCTTTTATAATGAAGTCTATGTTCAGTTTGATAAACGCATCAAAATTCTGCGTTCTGATAATGCTTTGGAGTATACTCAATTTCTTGTGAACAATTTCTATATTGATCGTGGTATAATTCATCAAACCAGTTGTGTTCACACCTCTCAACAAAATGGTATAGCTGAACGCAAACATCGACACATTTTAGATGTGGCTCGAACTCTCATGTTCAATATGCATGTCCCTAAACAGTATTGGACAAATGTCGTTATTACTGCATGTTATCTAATTAACCGCATACCATCATCTGTATTAAATAATAAAGTTCCATTTTCCATGTTACATATAGATGTCGCTCCTTTTTTCTTACCTCCTCGAGTGTTTGGGTGTGTCGCTTTTGTTCATAACCTGGAATCTATTCGAGATAAGTTGGCTCCTAGATCTCTGAAGTGTCTTTCTTGGTTATCCTCGTACTCAAAAATATTATCGTTGTTACAGTCCACAATCACGCAAGTATTATGTCAGTGCAGATGTTACATTCTTTGAGTCTACTCCTTTCTTTCCTTCAGGAGTCCGTTGTATTCCTTTTACATCAGATTTGATATCTTCAATACCACTTTCGATCATTTCTGAATCAGTTTCTATCTATATTCCCCCTTTACAAGTTTATCAGAGATCCAAGGACAGGCCAGTGGTTCTACATAATTCAGCCCTCAACCAATCAGCTTTCGTGCCTGAGATTTCTGCTCTCACCACGACAGATCCAGATGATCTTTCTATTGCTCTCAGAAAAAGAAAACGCATTTGTACCACAAAAAATAAGCATCCTAATTCTAATTATGTTTCATTACATCGTGCTTCATCATCTTTTCATGCATTTGCTGTTTCATTGGCTTCTATTTCTATTCCCAAAACTTACAAGCATGCTATGCCATCTTCTGGTTGTAAAAATACAATGGATGAGGAGATGTATGCTTTACATCAAAATCAGACTTGGGAGCTGACATCACTTCCTGTTGGGAAGCAGACAGTGGATTGTAGATGGGTGTACACTGTTAAGTATTATCCCGATGGTTCAGTTGAGCGCCTTAAGGTGAACTTAGTTGTCAAAGGGCATACTCAGACATATGGAGTGGATTATATGGAGACTCTCAGTGGCTCGACTGAATTCAGTTCAGATTCTTATTTCTGTGGCAGTTAATCGCCAATGGCCTATATATCAGCTGGACATAAAGAATGCTTTCTTGCATGGTGACTTACAGGAGGAGGTTTATATGGATCAACCACCGTGATATATTGTAGCAGAAAATGAAAAACTTGTATGTCGATTGAAGAAAGCATTATATGGACTGAAACAGTCACCTCGTGCTTGGTTTGACAAGTTCAGTTCAGTCATTTAGTATGGCTTTCGGTACACCACATCAGATCATTCAGTATTTTGCCATTCTTTCTCAACAGGTATTATTGTGTTGATTGTTTATGTTAATGATATCATTATATCTGGGAGTGATCATGCTGGGATTGTGGACTTGAAAGCCTATCTTAGTCGTCAGTTTCATACTAAAGATTTAGGTCGTCTTCGATATTTTCTTGGAATCAAGGTTGCTCGATCTAAGAAGGGTGTGTATCTGTTACAACGCAAGTATGTTCTAGACTTGCTCTCCGAGACTGGAATGTTGGAGTGTCAGCCAGTTGGGACTCCTATGGATTATCATGACAAGCTTGATGATGACGGGAGAGTTATTTGAGGATGTTGGATATTATAGACGTTTGGTTGACAAACTTATATATCTTACTGTTACACGACCAGACATCACATATGCAGTTGGAGTAGTTAGTCAGTTTATGCATGTCCCTCGGTAACCACATTGGGAGGCTATCTCTCGCATTCTTCGATACATGAAGGGTGCACCTGAAAATGATTTGTTGTACAAACATTTCCAGTTACTTACGGTGACGGGGTTCAGTGATGTTGATTGGGCAGACAATCGCAGCGATTAGGTCTAGTTCTGGCTATTGTGGGTTTGTGGGTGGCAATCTTGTCACGTGGAGTAGTAAGAAGCAGAATGTTGTGGCTCGTTCTAGTGTAGAGGCCGAGTACCGTGCGATGGCTCATACAGCTTCTGAGATGATGTGGGTGCAGTCTTTTCTTCATGAAATGGAATTATGATTCCTATTCCGATGGAGATGTACTGTGATAATTAGCCGGCAATATTTATCGCAAGTAATCCGGTGTTTCATGCGCGCACGAAACATATCAAGGCGGATTGTCATTTTGTTCGTAATTTGTTGCTGAAGAAACAGATTGGCACTTCTTATATTCTGTCGGAGGACCAATTAGGTGATATCATCACCAAATCTCTTGCTCGTGGTCCATTTTCTAATTTATGTAGCAAGGTGGGCATGTCTGATCTATATACTCCAACTTGAGGGAGAGAGTTATTTTATTTTGTTATTTATCTTATGAGGATATAATAGTAATTGTGGGTGTATTGCATATCAATATAAATAGACATGAGATGCAACCTAGGATTTTATTCCCTTGCAATCTCCTTTCTCATATTCCCTCTTCTCCTACTTTTCTCCTTTTATCCTCTCTCCATCTCCAAACTTCACTAGGAGGTTATTACTTATGGAATGAACTGAACGCTTCAGATACCATCCAGTTTGGTCCACTTTCATCCATAATTAATTGGATAAGGAACTCCATCCCATTGTGCTTGATGTGTTATATATTCACTTTCAGGTTCATAATTAAGGAGATGGTGCATGAAAGTATGATTAGATTGGAACTTATTAGTGTTAACATGAAAGAGAATGCAGTTAGTCGATACAACAATTAGGATGAAATTAGAACTGAGTCCTAGCTGAAAGTAATCAAGGTATAATTCATATAAAAAGAAAGAGTGTTTGATGCAATCAATAATTAAAACTGAGCCCTATCTGAACCAATCAGTGACTCGCTATTTCTGATGGAGTCAACAATTTCTGATTAGTCAGCTTCTCAACCCAATAGAAGTCATCTTGGCATGGCAACAACTTTCTATTTAGACATACAAAGCCATACAGTATATTATGCTTTAGGGAGCCCCAAGGAGCATTTACTGGATCTATCAGGTTATCATAGCTTGAAAATATTGGGAGTCTTGTGACAAGATTAAGAATATGAGTATCTTCTGTGGCTACAGTTATTTTAGGAAGATTAGGTGTTTTTGAAGTCGATTAACATGGATTATGTATAGGTAAGGCCATTGCCAAAAGTTAGATATGGTGAACAAAGAAAGCTGCGAAGTCATCTTGAGAATTTGTTCTTTTCTGTTTCTATGTGCATATTCATCTTTTTCTTCTACTTCTTTCATATTCTCATCACCTCCTATTTACCAAATTTTCTTTCAACCCAAACTTCCATTCTAGTCCTTTATTGTGAGTTTGTAATCAAAGTTTCATTAGGTTGATTTCCTTCTGAACTCCTATCTTGACCTCCACCCCCAGCTTCACTCTATCATAATCTACCATAAATATTGTCACCCACTGTCATCTTTCCCATTTCCCCCCATGCTGATTTAACGGAAAAAATGAAATAGTAACTCAAAATTTTCTCAGTCTATGATATGAATGGGAAGATTTATCCTTCCTTACAATTCCTTCTTCCTCTTGAAACTAGTTGGCAGTCAACCAACTACCCACCAACTTGCCTTCCATATTTACAGAAAAATCCTGTCTTGCTCATACTACACATGCTAGGAATTTGCACCAGCATATTGAGAGTTAATGACAGGTTGACAGCTGGTCCAAAGAACTTTCAAGTCTTTCATTAAACTTATGTACTCCATACCCAATCATATTCTTGATGGCAGAATGCTTGGGGGACGGCTGGACTCATACTTGATTTAAACCTAGTTCATGTGTGGTTACAATATTCTAATAATATCATCCATTTCAACACTTCCAGGTCATTTTCATGACCGCAATGTTGCGCAAGGAACCTATGGAACGTAATCCCACCCCACCCTCATATTTTGGTTGGCACAAATCACTCCAAGCAATGGTATGGATTGCCGCCTCGCCAGATGAAATCCGCACACATCCGCTAACTATTGGTATGGTGGACTACATAGAGAAGAGCAACCCGAATTTAGGAACAATATAGACAAGGGTGGAGCCAGAAATTTAAGTTACCCTGGGTTAAGTCTAAGTCTAATGTACTACTATTTAGATAAAAATAAACCAAACAAATAGTTATAAAAATATTCTTTATCGAACAAAAAGCAAAGAAAAATACATACCATCAAAGCTATTGAAGTTGCGCTCTACGATGCTTCAAAGAGTAGAATTCATCAACGACCGAATCAGAATCGATACTTTCAGCAAGTTCTCGTTCTAGTATATTGATGGATCCCTGTTTATTTATTTTGGCAAACACAGAGGATTTTTGGTCGGATCCTTTTGATATACGTATAACATCCCGAATTAGTATCGTTCTTTTGGCAAAACAAAGTCCAATTCTGGTTGATGCTTTTGATATATGTTGCTATAATGATCTAGAAATTAAATTGAATCTTGAATTTAAGATGAGTGCAAATGCAGGCCAAGTTATATGTCTTTCTGCCGACTAACAACCAGCTTGGACCATTCCTAGAAGCATAAAACCTTCGATTGGATTATATATTTGTAAACAAGGCTATTAGAACTTTCATTCACTAGTTTCATCTAACTGCACCATATTGATACAATGCTTGATATTGGACTTCATTGATCTACTTGAACTACCAGGTTGAGTCCATTTGACTACTATTGTTTGCTAAACTAGGTCCAATTTGAATATATACAAACACCTTGCGCAACCTTTTTTATGTTATTTATTTTACTTTATTTTATTTGTGGTTGTGGTGGGTGTCTGTGTGGTGTGGTCTGATGTAGCAGATGGATTTTTTTAGCAGCAGATGGGTCTGATGCTAAAAAGCCTAACAACAACAATAGCATCCCTCCACTAAGACAGCAAGAATAGCATCGGTGAGGTAAAAAAAGAATTCCCATAGCCTGGGCTATAGCCCGGGCCAGCCCAGCTTACCCTCCGCCCATGAATATAGAACCTGAACCTGGCCCACATAATAGGGACCTTGTTGAGTCGAGTAACAAAATGCCTCATTATATCGCATCATGTCTGATGTGCAACTAAACTTTTATCCTCCCTACAGCCAAACGGATGCCACAATCCAACACCCATACATCATACCAACGTCCATTACATGCCCAAATTAAATGGTAAAAAGCCAACTCTCCGAAGCATTCCCAACTATATCTTGACTTCTAAGAGCTCATTTGGTTAGGTCATATGTTGCACGGACATGGATACGCACGACACATACATGGCACCTATTTTGGTGCCCCATACATGTCCGACTGGACACGGCCTCGTTTTTTGAGTGTTTGTGCTTCCTTGGTTAGCTCGAATTGTTGTTGCACTGCAACTGTTTGGTCGCATGCAAAAACAAATGCGGCATAAAATAAATCTTCCGAGTGTTGAAATTATTGTATGGCCGGGCGCATTGCACCCTTTCTCTCCCCAACCATTAGATTGTATAGCGATGTGTGCGGACACATATCTCCATGGTAATCCAATGGTTCGCATTTGAAGGATGCATTGCCTGGCACATACAATAATTCCTCCTGAGTGTTGGTGGTGTGGTAATGGTTAAAAGGTAACTAATTAGGTTGGTGGGTCATTGTCGACAACGGGTTACCGAGAGTGCAGTTGCTACGGCTGTGTTTGGTTAGGAGTTATAACTCAATTTTTTTGGGTTATAACGCAAGGAGGGAGGAAAAACGTGTTTGGACAAAGACAACTCAGAAACTGAGTTGTGAATTTTTGTGATTTTTTTTTTTTGGAATCTTACGTTTAAAAGCTACGTATAGAAAGGAGAAAAAAAGTGTTTTGGGAGTATGCTCTTCACAGTCTCCCAGGCTACAGTGCCCCCTCCCCAACCCCCAACCCCCCCTCTCTCCCTCTCTCTCTCTCCTCTCTCTCTCACACAGCTCCCCCCCCCTCCCTCTCTGTCACCCGCTCCCTCTCCTCCCTCCGTCACAACCCGTGTCGGACGCCATGGAGCTAGAGCCGGCGGGAGCGTCGACGAGTCGTGTCCCCGGATCCACCGCCGCAGACTCGACGCATGGATCCGCGGCTCAAGGAGGCGACTCTTGGGCTTGGAGGTCCTCCTCCACTCGACTGCGAGCGGCGGCGGTGACGAGTTCTCGTCGAGCCGGCGGAGACGGGGTCACGAGCAACTCCGGGAGGGTTTCGACCCAGGACGTCGATGGGGTCACGAGCAACGCCAGGAACTCCGGGAGGGTTTCGACTTGGGACGGGGTCAATGGGGTCAACGAGGATGGGGTCGACGAGGTTAGGGTTAGGGTTTGGGACGTCGACGATGACGGGTCATGATGAACTCCGGGAGGGCTGTCAACGAGGACGGGTCACGATGAACTCCGGGAGTTGCCTACCTGAGCTTCGACGTCGAACTGATCTCGAATGTGTTTGGGGGGAGGGGTTGGGCACGTTTGGAGTCGGACACGGGTCACAGAAAACACAAATTATTTTCTGAAAATTAATTTTATTAAAAATATAATTTTCTAAACTTTTTTTACCAAATATAATTTTGAACTTTAATTTCTAAAAATCAATTTCCAGATGAAAGTAACCAAAACGCAAACTCAAAATTTCTATACTCAGAAAACAATTTTATAACTTAGTTTCATAAAACTGTTTTCAGGAAGAAAAAAATTAGAAAACATATCCAAACGGACCCTACATGTTTGGGGTTACTTTTTCACTGAACCCTTGAACCATGAATAGGGAGATATCTCTACATATTCATGGTAAAGTGGAGAAGGGGTTTCTTTTTCACTTGAACCCTTATTTTCCAAATGTTTGCTAAACAATAAAAATGGAGATCCCATGCATAAAATTCCCAAAAACAAAAAATAATAATAAGTAAATAAAAATGGAGTCCAGTAAGAGTCTCCTATGGGAATTTTTCTAGAGGGAGTGAAATTCTTTTTATTCCTTTGAGGTTTAAACTAAAATTATCTAGAAAAATCATACCACATGGGCCACCGCATCTCATTTGCATATGTCAATAGCATAGTTATATATATTGGGATATACACTTTGATGGTTTTCTAATGAGAACTAAAGCTCCTGAAGCAAAGTTAGAAAACCCCAACATAAAATTCCCAAAAAAAAAGAAGAAGAAGAAGAAGAAGAAGAAGAAGAAGCAAATAAAGTAAATAAATACATAATTCTTACAGTGTTCTTCATGGTGTCAGTGGCGACGATGGACGAATTGTCGCCGGAGAGGTAGGCGGGGAGGCAGTCGGAGAGGAGGCTGACCCCGACGCTCCACTCCACTACCAGATCTCCCCCGTCGGATACCGGCCTCCGCCAGACACGAGAAACCCTAACTCTGCTCTTCCCGTGCTGCTGCTCAAGCTTGTAGCCTCCTTCGGTGGCCATGGCGATGGTGGACTCCTTTGCGTCTCTCTCTCTCTATATATATATAACAAAATCTGTGGGCTCTCACGCTGCTGAAAACAGTATAGACAGGCTGTTTGCCAGGCTAATAGACAAATGATAAGGTTTTTTGATACATGCACTACAAAATATACTTAGGGTTAGTACATTAAATTTTTTTCAAAAATTATAAATTTGTCACTTTTCAAACTTATTTAGGACTAGCCCACACCAACCTATATAAGTAAAAATTATTTCTCTTCTTTGTTTTTCATCTTCACATGAAGAAATCTCTCATTTTCTAAAGTCCAAAAATCTAAACCTAACTTTGGAATTTGATAGTTGTGGTCTCAAGTGGAAGAAAATTCTGATTTGGTGAGTCCAACAAATATTCTTCATGTATGTCTTCGACAACATACGATGAATAAGTTTTACGATTGTCACAAAAATATTTAGTTTTATTTGACTATTGTATGAGCGATGCATGAAATTATCTTCGATGAAGAAGTCGGATCATGCAATCCATTAAATATGCACTCCGGTCCTTCCGAAGAACATGTCGGTTGTTCCGAAGCACGTACGGTACGTAAAATGATAACCCTATTTCGACAGTCATCGTATAAGGACTGTATAAAATTCGACAGTCCTATATAACTATAGGACTGTCAATAGTTCGACAGTCCTATATAAATATAGGACTGTTATAATTTCGACAGTCCTATATACTAAGAGGACTGTCAAAATAGTGACAGTCCTGAATCTTAAAGACTGTAAAAAAATTACAGTCTACTCAATACATTAGTCTGTAAATATTATGACAGTCCTAATTTGGACTGCCAATTATTTGAAGTTATTAATTTTTAGATTATTTTATATTGGTTATAGGACCAACCTCGTACAGATGTTGTGGTACATCCTGCTATTGGGGTTGATGTGGAGAAGGTATTCTCAACGGATATTCAATTTGCATCCAAGGAAGAAGTATTAGATTGGTGCAGAGAAGTTGGAAGACGACATAACATAGTCATTGTCATTGCAAGATCCATCAGATCCCGGTCGGGTCAAAAATATTTAGAGCTTGGCTGTGAAAGAGGAGGTGTGTTCAGGCAACATCGTAAAAAAAATAGTGTTGTTGATAAAAAAAATCCCCAAGAAAAATATTGGGACGAGAAAATGTGGTTGTCTATTTAAGGTGTTGATTGTAAAAGTAGAAGATGTGAAGTGGATAATCGAAGTTAAGAATGGAATACACAATCATCATATTCCAGAGACACTTACAGGTCATGCCTACGTGACACGGTTGAAGAAGGATGAGAGAAAGTTGGTTGAAGAACTGTTCCTTTTCGGAGTTGCACCCAAACAAATTTATTCTGCCGTGCGACAAAAAGAAGATGAGAACAAGTCAACCATGAGGACGATCTATAATAGTTTGACGAGAGAGAAATGTAATAGTATGAAAGGAAGAATGGCGATGCATCAAGTATTGAAGTTGCTTGGGGAGCATCACTACGTGGAGTACCATAGAAGACATCCACAAAATGATGAACTCCTTTCATTGTTTTGGGCTCATCTTGATTGCACACACTTGGCTCGGTCCTTCGTAGATGTGTTGGCCCTTGATTGTACATATAAGACCAACAAGTTCAAGATGCCTCTTTTTCACATTGTTGGGTTTATGTCAATGGGAAAAATATTTTCAGTCGTTTTTTGTTTTATGAAGAGTGAGACAGTAGAGGATTACACTTGGGCGTTGAGGAAACTACAATCCCTTTACATATAATACAAAGAGCCCTCTGTTTTTGTTACCGACAGAGAATATGAGCTGATAAATGCTATAGATATTATATTTTCTCATGTGCATAGACTACTATGCACTTGGCATATAAATCGAAATATCCAAGCTCAATGCAAGAGAAAATTTGAAAATGTGGACGGTAAAATCGACAAGCTTCGCTTCGAAGAATTCTACAGTGATTGGAGTCTTGTATGACGAGCAAGTACTAAAGACAGCTACGACACAGCATGGTACATGTTCAAACAAAAGTGGGAGACGAGTAACCCGACATGCATTTCTTATATCAAAGATACTTGGCTAGAACCACATAAAGAATAATTCGTCTTAGCATGGACGAACATGGTGAAGCATTATGGCACAATCACTACGAACCGGGTCGAAGGATCACACTCAAGTTTAAAAAGATATCTACGGTCATCGGTCGATAATTTTGTCTCCGTTTGGCAATCGATTCATTTGAAGATTATTTCCACGGTGAACGAGATTGTAGCATCATTTGAGATGAGCCTCAATATTGCAAAGCATGAATACAAGCATGAACACCTCTTGGATGGTTTAATCCATGTAGTATCTCACAAGGCCTTGGGCTTATTGATTGAGGAGATTGGTAGGTCGAAGTTGGTTGGTTATGATCCCGATGTTTGCGGTTGTTCATATCGATATTCACTCGGCCTTTCCTTGTGCATATGAGATTAACGAATATCGTCGTCAATCTATACCTATTCCAATAGATATTGTTGATCAACGTTGGAGACAGCTGTCGATAATGCCGATGGTGGAACTTCACGATGATTTATTTTCTTTGCCACAAGTGAAACTCCTGCACGCAAGGTGGTGTGTCTCATCGGAACCGGAGAGAAGATCCATTGAGGTTAAAATCCAAGAAATTACAGTCCCGTCAACAATTCAATTGCAAGAGCCATCTGTTGTTCAAACTCCTAAGGGAAGACCACACTCAAGAATGAGTAGAGCAAAAAAAAGGAGATGGAGTCAACTAAAAGAGATCCATCCTTGTTTGAACATACTGAACGCAATTTAGAGCAAGTTGAGTCAAAGTCGGTTATCGAAAGTGTGGTATTTTCGCAGAAAAAGATTAAGCTTACTATTCGAAGGGGGAAGAAACAGAAAACGAACGATGCAGTCACGGCGGAGGGTTTAGATAACTTCTCTGATTCATATAGTCTATACATTCAAAAAAATTTACCTGAGATACGGGATTTTATTTGGTCTATTGTTGATGTTCCTAAGGATGGCCATTGTGGATATCATGCACTTGCAAGACATCTTGGCTATTCAGTTGAAGCAGGATGGAGACAGGTTAGGGAATAGCTGTACGAGGAGTTGGAGTCTCGTCTACCCTTCTATAGGCAGATACTCGGCGAAGAAATTGTTGGAGATTTGTTGGCAAGCATACCTTGTACGAAAACAGTTACCGAACCATACCATTATATAGATGTCCCACCTGCTGCATGTGTATTCTCTAATAGGTATAAGATACCTATTGTAATTATCTCACAAGGCATTAACAATACTTTTTTTCCAATGTGTGCTCCCCTGGTTGAACACAGACTATCCGATCTATGTTCGATAGGGCTTGTCGGACAATACTTTGTCATCCCAAGGTTGATCGATCATTCTTCTATTCCTCCACCTTCTACGCTTTGGTATAAACACGTACCGGAGGAAGCGATCGCATGGACGATACTCTACATGGATGCAATTTCTGGCTATAAGAAGATGATAAAGATGGAGGATCCCAAAATCTTGCCTAAGGACTACTTTGATATTCTAATCGATTGATACATCTTATACTTCTGTATTATTTTGTATGTTGTGCAATAAGTCATGTATGTTGAACTGTATATTGAACTATATGTTGTGCAATGAAATAAAACTAGAACTGTATGTTGAACTGTATGATGATGAAGATGGAGGATCCTAAAATATTGTATATTGTGCAAAGAGTCATGTATGTTGTGCAATGAGTCATGTATGTTGAACTTTGGTATTTTTTTCAAGATTTATATAGATAGTTTTAACCCACTCTCTGTATAAAACTAGGACTGTCAAAATCTGGACAGTCCCACAAGCAAACAGGACTGTCAAAATTTTGACAGTCCTAGTTTTAACCCACTGAGATATATATATAAGTAGGACTGTCAAAATCTGGACAGTCCCACAAGCTAATAGGACTGTCAAAATTTTGACAGTCCAATATAAAATTAAGACTGTCAAAATTTTGACAGTCCTAGTTTTAACCCACTGTCTACACATTTATATATAAAACTAGGAGTCCCACAAGCTATGAGGACTGTCAAAATTTTGATAGTCCAATAAGCTATATGGACTATCAAAATTTTGACAATCCTAGTTTTAACCCACTGTCTGCATATTTATATATAAAAGTAGGACTGCCAGGATTTTGACAGTCCCACAAGCTATGTGGATTATCAAAATTATGACAGTCCTTATTTTAACCCACTGAAAATTTATATATAAAAGTAGGACTGTTAGGATTTTGACAGTCCCACAAGCTATGAGGACTGTCAAAATTTTAACAGTCCTAATTTTAACCCACTATCGCTGCAAATTTATATATAAAACTAGGATTGTCTTGACAGTCCTGATAGCTATCAGGACTGTCCAGAATTTGACAATCCTAGTTTTAGCCACTGTCTCTGCACATTTATACATAAAAGTAGCTGTCTCCAAACACAAATTTTAACCCACTGTCAAGAATTTGAAAGTTTAACAATTGTATGAAAGTTCTTCTTTAAACATGTCTCCAAACACAAATTGTATGAAAGTTTTACAACTTAAACAAGTCTCGAAACAAAACATAACCAATCAAAATTCCAACAAAATATAACCAGTCAAAATTTTCAAGCTTAAAAGTTTTACATGTCTCAAAACACAAATTGTAGCAAAGTTTTACATGTCTTGAAACATGGCCTAAACTTTATGCCGTCTCTTTGTACGTTGCTCTCTATTTTTCAAGAAAAGAAAATCTTCAGTGTTGTCGATTTGTTGTAGCTCGTCATTGATTTTCATATAATTTGTACCCTGACAACTTACGAGGCTTCTTCCCAACTTCTTCACTTTCTTAGCCTATTCATGAGAATTCAAAAATTTTGTTAGGTTATAATCATTTACATATATCAAACTGAAAATGAAGAAGTTGCCTCACCATCTTGACCAATGTAGTATACAAGACAGATTTGGCAGGGAGATCTGATGGTATACGCACAATATCGCCTCCGCATTTGAACAACGTAGGTAGTCCGACACCAGCGTAGTAGGCGAGGTAGTCGTCTCTACATTCCGTCATATTTACTGCTGTTTGTCGTTCAGTTTCCCTAATAACGTGACGTTGTCACTCAGTGAAGAAGTCCGAGACCTAGTTGAACGTCGCAGGAATATAGTTTAGCAGTTTTGTACCTCACGGAGCAGTTATCATTTTCAA
Organism: Iris macrosiphon; assembly: GCA_036927795.1. Taxonomy (NCBI): domain Eukaryota; kingdom Viridiplantae; phylum Streptophyta; class Magnoliopsida; order Asparagales; family Iridaceae; genus Iris; species Iris macrosiphon. The sequence goes on along the minus strand of JAYESA010000541.1, from coordinate 123,961 downwards.
TGTATGCTTCGGGACTGTTTGTACGTAGCCAAACTGACGGAGCACTCTATCATGCATATAAGCCTCCTCAATTTTATGACAACTTATCAGACCGTGATATAAAGCGACTGGTTGCAATGGACGACTAGTCTGTCGCAAATCACGATATAGATCCCAAACAATCTGCAATGCATAAAATTTAGCATAACGTCATTTAGCATAAAGTAATTTAGTAAATTATTACCAAACATTAAAAAATTTGGCATCTTCCTTAGTTGGCTTCCATCTGCATATTCTAGGAAGGTGATCGTCATACCCTCAGTTAAGTTTAGCCCGCTGCAGGGTTGGAAAGTGCTCGTATATCCATGCCTTCAAGTAACCAAGTTAAAAAAAATTAGTCCAAAAATTAACAACAATTTTTTTTATTATGTATACAAGTTGACAAAGATATATCTATACATAAAGTAGAGTTTGGCATCCGGATATTATTTGGGAATCGACGCGAGATGTCGCAACAAGCTCGCGGTAAAGGTATGCTAGTATACCGCTTCCCCAAGAAATTTCTTCCACCGTGTTTATGTCGTCAAAATTCAGGAGATATTTGGCATGTATCGACGTTCCAGACTTATCCGTAATGCCGACAGCCCCTAAGATGAACTGCATATATCCATGGACCACATTATCGCTATTATCTACTTCGGGGTCCGGATCAGCGGATGTCTCCTCCAAATATTTTAAAGGAAGTCCGTATGACTTCTTGAATTCTCGAAGGGTGGTAAAACTAGCCGCATCAACTCCCCGACACCCTGATACATAATCCATGATATGGTCGTAAAAGTTGATGCTCGATTCGTCAAAAGTATGATTCATCATGACTCGACCATCAACCCTAAGTCCCAATATATGATGGACATCATCAAAGGTAATCGTTAACTCCCCGTTTGGTAGATGGAAAGTTTTGGTTTCTGGATGCCATCGTTCTACAAATGCTGATATGAGTGCATTATCCACCGTTGTATATGAGTAGTTACCCAAATATTATAAACCGGTGGGAATAATTTTAGCCTTCACATCGTCTCCCAATAATTCAAACCCCCATGTATTACACTTTTTGCCGTGGTTGATCATCGTTAACATACGAGAACTCTTCTGAAAAGTAAACAATTAGATGAACTTATACCTATATATAAAATATAGTTATCTATAAATAATTGGATGAACTTAGAATTTACAACTATATATAAAATTATCATAATGTAATGTACTTACCGGATTGTTCCATATTTGGTATGCAATATGGTTCTCGATCGACGACAACATAGAGCAACCGTTTGGACGAGTCTCGAATGGACTATCTGGCTGCTGAGAAGGTCCTGAACCATCAGTAGGCTGGTTTTTGAGGGTTTGTGGCAGAGTCTCGACAGGACTATCTGCATGCTGAGAAGGTCCTGAACCATCAGTTGGCCAATAATGGACAGTTGATATATCCTCATCGGAGGAGGAAGAAGAACCAGAAGTACTAGGAGTACTAGGAGCACGTCTCTTCGAACGAGTTACATTCTTCTTCTTCAGTCGACGTTTCCTAACTTCAGGGCGTTCCTCGGTGTCGCGGATAGTGAGAGCTGGTTCAACAGTACGCTAAATATTGCGTTCCTTACGCATCGACGTAGTAGGGCGTCTTCTTATGATATCTTCATCCTCAATGCCCTTCCGAGGGTCGTGACTATAAGACAAAAAAGATATATATTTTAACATCCCAAAATTAATTCAACATTTAGGACTGTAAATTTTTTTACAGTCCTATATGTATACAGGACTGTAGAAATTTCTACACTCCTAAATATATACAGGACTGTTGAAATTTCTACAGTCCTTTATACATATAGGACTGTAGAAATTTCTATAGTCCACAATGTATATAGGACTGTAGAAATTTTTACAGTCCCGCATGGTTCTGTTCCATACGTTTGACGGATGTCCAACTTGTATGCCCTAAAATCGGGTACTAGACTCCAGAAAAATGTTGAAACTATATTCGAAACTACATTCAGGACTTGTATGCCCTAATTTTAAGATTGTAAAGATAATTTTTGGAAAAATTTCGAAATGCAATAGAAATTATTATAATTTTTGGAAAATTTTCGAAATATAATAGAACAAGGAAAAGGAAGAATTGTACCTTGATTCTTTCGAGAGTTTGGGAGCCATCGACAATGAGGAGGAGGAGGAGGGCTCCGACAAGAAAGGGAGGAGGGGGGAGGACTCCGGTGTGGAGGTTTGGAGGGTTTGGGAGGAGAGATTATGTTTGGGCTAGTATGAGTAAACTTTTGGGCTAGTATGAGTAAACTTCATTCATTAATGGGCTAGCCCCAAGTGTTTTTAGTAGTGCCCTTATCACAAACCAATGATAAACGCACTACCAAATTTCACAAGGGGAATACAATATAGAAGATAATATATTTATTAGTTTTTTAAATGCACTACAAAACTTATTCAGAACTATCCAAATATTTTGCTTTTATTTACAAATTTGTTACTTTAAAAAATTAAATATTTTATTGGGACAATATTTTTTTACTTTGGACTAGGAGATAATATATTTATTAGCTTTTTAAAGGCACTATAAACTTATTCCGAAATATCCAAATACTTTATTTTTATTTACAAGTTTGTTACTATAAAAAATTAGATTTTTTTATCGGGACAACAGTTTTTACTCTGGGCTAGTCCAATTTAGAGAAACTTGTACTCGGGATAGTCATTTGACTACTTGGGGCTGTCCACATCTCCCAAACATCCCAAATCCTTCCAAACTCATTTCATTTTAACTTTCTCTCTCTCTCTCTCTCTCTCTATATATATATATATATATATATATATCTTCAAAAACCTAAACTTTTTCTTCTCCACCTCCTCCATCTCCTCCAAAACCCTAATATTCTTCCCAATCATCCACAAATCATCTTCCTAATATTGTACCTCCATATTATCCATCTATAATTTTAGGGTTTATAATTTTGATTTTATTTTCATAAATCTTCTTCTCAATCCTTCCAAATGCCCCAAAGATCATTGTATAGTAACATAAAATAGGTTTTATATTGTATTTTTTGATCTTTCGAAACCATTAAAACAGATCATTGTATGCCCAAAAGATCATTTGAAGTTGGCACGGTCGTTGGTTATCCATATAGAAATTTAGGAATGTATAAATTTTTACAGTCCTATATACTTCAAGGACTGTCAAATTTTTTACAGTTCTAATAAAAATATACTGGATTGGTATTGAATACCAATAATGTGGACTGTCAAAATTTTGACAGTCCTGATTGAAGCCATGACTGTCAAAGTTTGACAGTCTTACTAATAAATGCCCAGAAATAAAGGACTACCAAAATTTTGATAATCCTGACTAAAGTCAGGACTGTCAAAATTTTTACAGTCCTAACTGAAGTCACGACTGTCAAAATTTTGACTGTCCTATGTTTGCAGCAGGTTTCAGTCTGGACTGTCAAAATTTTGACAGTCCTACATTTTCAGCAAGTTATTAGTAGGACTAGATCGGGATTGGGGATGCCCACATCCGCAGATAATAATTTTTACTCGTTAACAACAAAATACTGAAAAAATAATAATCAAAGTAAAATTTGGAGATCGAAACATCATTATTTTACGATTTTGAAGTTACAAAAATTCTGTCAAACGGTGAAACAATTTATCCTATAGTTCTTTTCGATACGGTCGTTTTGACAACAACTGGACCTCGTTTCGATCTCCCAGTTAAAATTTATGGTCCTTTAAAGTTTAAAATTTTATACTTTTGGTTATAGCATGCGCATCTGACCTCAGACGTGTATTCTTTCTACACAAATTGTGTTACGCTCGTTAAGGACATACAAATCAACATATTGCTTGATAAAAACTGAGTTTTGAACAAATAGATATTGTCACGGCCCGTGCCCGTGATATCGAGTACAGGTTGTGAGCGCGCCCAGCCTACGCCGCAATATCGGTGGTAGTCAGTTATTTCTAAACCTTGTGAGTCATCAATATACAAAGATCAATCGCCCTCATCACAGCTACTAGCACGTACCTAGATCACAATCACATCATCACACATTCTATGCTTTGAGTACACCTTTTACAACAGATATCTGGAAACAAATCTGGTGTAAAGGCAACATTTGAAATCTCTTAATATGTACAATCATCCACACTCAATCCTCACAATACAATCATCAATACACTGAACGAATCCCTACAACTAAAATCCTCGAATCTCGGAGCTGAACTCCTAGTCTTGTGTAGCCTCCAAGCTAGGGTAAAGGGTATCATTTATCTCACCTACAACATATCTTTTCAGAAAAGAGCAAAGTACAACCCTACGAATGAACGTAATACTAAGTAAAACTGTAATACATGAGTAATGATATGCACTAACCTGTTAGAATCTTCTAGAATTTCTAATCTTGATTTCTAATCAGTTTTAACCAATTCTTTATTCTCAATTTATATCAAGACAACTAATTTTTATATTTTACTAACTTCTGTAATCAATATTCTCTAATCAATTCCCTTACTCCCATTGCCAACTAATAGTTAACTAAAGTTAGTAATTAACTTACTAATTAGCTAGCCATTAAATTATAAGTTCACTAATAGAACTATGAAAGAAACTTATTTAGTTCACTGTGTCACGCACCATATTTTGTGGTCCCACCAAGATCCGGGAAGCATTCAGAATTTTGCACATAAAGGAATAGAATTCAGCACACGGCTGTCACTACCACATTTTCTAGGAAAGGGTATTTTGGTCATTTCATAATTAATTAAATATTGTGCATATTGTATATTTATTTATTGTATTATTTAATTATTGTTAGATGTTAGTTTATTATTTTAGACTTATGTTAGTGGACCTAACTAGTTTAGATTAGATCCATGGACTAACATTTAAATCTAGTTAGAATTGAGTCCAATTAGAAGCCCATTCATTAGGAGGAGGATTAATTAAATTAAACCCATGAGACAAAAACATTTTCTCCTTAATTATTTCTTCATGAGAGACCCCAAGGGGTATTCTAGACATTTCATAGTAGCTTGGGGAGGGGGCTAAGGGGCCGGCCATGTATTAGTAGGGGGAGAGTTTCTCTTTCCTTATTTTCATTACAAATCTAGATCTAGAATTTTTTCTTCCCAATTTTTTCATTTTCACACCAAATTTCTTCCCAATTCCTTCCCAAATCTTTATTGGAGGCTAGTAAAGCAAGGATCTACAAGGAGGAAGTAATGATCTACAAGGAGGAGCAATGATCTACAAGTTGGAGGCTCATTTCACCTAATTTGAAAGTTTTATTAGAAATTTATCTCCCAATAGGTACAATTCAGTTTTTTTATTTGATTAGTCTCTAAATCTGTGTTTTAATTATTAGAAACCACCCCATATGCTAAGGCTACCTATAGAAATTGGAATTAGCTTCATATGAGGCATGTGGAAAAAGTTATGGTATATTTTATGTCAATTTTGGAAGAATTCCGAGATTGACACATTTTGTGTTTATCAATTGGTCAATTAGACCAAATTGACATGTATTTGATTGTGTGTGGCTAGTTTCATGTCCATAATTAGATACGTGTAGGCCGTATCCCAATAATTTGGAGATACGGGTTAATTTGGGGGTTTTCTTCCGACACGGGATTTTGTGCATGTCATATTTTGACACGGACACGTAGTTGAGTAATTAACTCTTCGTATTATTCATAAATACTATTTTAGACTTGCTCGTGTCCTTTGGGGTACGTTTGGTTGTGTGGTGGACTAATATCACAAGCATATCATAGATCTAGTGTGATACGGGTGCGATGCACTCCACGTGTTAGTTTTATTTCATTTCTAGTTTCAATTTGCCTTGTGTATAGCTATTAGTATATTAAATTATTATTGTATATGATATGTATGTATATATAAATATTGTGTTGTTCATATGTATAAATGTATGTTTATATATGTATATATATGTGTGTATGTATAGATATATATGTGAGTTTGTGGTATATATATATATATATATATATATATATATATATATATATATATATATATATATATATATGTTGATAGTGATTTTATATATATATACATAGGGAGTGATATATATGTATGAGTGTTATGTTTATATATATATAAGTGCTTGTGGGTGTGCATAGTTGTGTGTGTTGTGTGTGTGTTGAGAGAGGGGGTCGGGCAGTAGGGAACTAGCATCAGTGGCAGCAACAACAAGCATTGAGTCAAACAGTGCAATAACTGAAGCGAGCTGTAGCAACAGCAACATTCAGCAAATCAGTGTGCAACTAGAAGCAATGGCTAGCATAGCACTGCAGTGCAACTGTAGTAGGGAGAAAAATATAATGCAGTAGCAGCAGCCTCCAGCAGTAGCTTGCACAGCAAATCAACATGGCACAACATGCAGTGGCAGCAGTATGTACAACAGCAAATGCAACAGTAACTGCAAGCTGCAGCAACAACAATTGCACGAGTAACAGCAACATCAACAGCAGGGTATCAGTAGTGTATCAGAGCAGGTAAGTTGGTAGTTTAGTTAACTTTAGAGGTAGTTAGTATAGTTAGTTAGTTCCTAGCTAGTTTAATTGGTAGTTTAGTTAACTAGTTAGTTACCTTGTTCTATAGTTATATGTATATGTACTTGTTGTTAGTAGTAGTAGATATAATTATATACTTGTATCTTTATTAGTGTTATGCATGGCTAGTAGTTATATATATGTATCTTTAGTAGTTATATATATACTTGGTATCAATAGTGATATGTATATATGTATATATGTATTGTATGTTAGTAGTAGTATGTAATATTGTATTAGTTAATACATTAGTATATAGTTAGGAGCTGGGTAGTTAGCTATAAACTAGAATTGACATTACCTTGAGATACCAAGGTAAATGTCAAGGTAGTGAGGGATACTCAAGGTATTGGGTTTGAGTATCAAGATGGGCATGTAGTGGTGTGATACCGCATTGGTTCAAAGCTAAGGTATCCACTTAGCATTAGTTTAGTTAGGAATATTAGATATTGATGATTGTATATACATATTATGATATTTCATATCTATTAATTTATGTATCTTGTGATACGATATCCTATTGATCTCCTAGTATCCTAGTATAGCTAGTGTGGCCTAGTCACATAATGTATGGACCCAATTATAAAACTCCTATCCTAGAAATCGTATATACCCTTTTAATTATTAATTAATAATTTAATTGTAGTATTTAGGGGCTAATTAGGAGAAATAGATTTTTAATAATTTTTATTTTAGGTGCTGGTGCACTTAGAGGATTTATGGGACAATTAGGAATTTTTCGAAATTTATTTCATGTAGGAGACCCCTTGAGCAGTTGCTAGCTTAATAGTGTGCATTAATATAATCTAGAATTTTTCTTATGAGTATATATATATATATACAAATATATATATATATATATATATATATATATATATATATATATATATATATATATATAATTGGAAAAGTATTATAAAAAGGAAAAGAAAAGAAAAAAAAATAATTAATAACTAACTATAAGCAAACTTAAGGCAAACCAATCCTAACCATTTCCTTAGCCCTACCCTTCCTATGCTACAGCCGCCCACTTTTTCTATCAAATTCCAACACCACAGCCACCCCTTAGTCACGTTAGTATACCCCTTAGCCCGCGTAAGGAATACCAACCCTCTCTCTCCCTTTCATATATATATATATATATATATATATATATATATATATATATATATATATATATATATATAAATCCTAAACCTAATCATCCAGACTCTCCCTCTTCCCATCTAGACCTAAGGAGCGCCGCCACCGCAGCCAGAGAACCCCGCCGGGCCGTCCAAACCAATCCCGACGACCGCGACCCCGCTCACTGCATATTCCCACAGCGAGGTACCTGTGTTCCAGAGTTGTTTTCCGTCGACTCGCTCAACCAAACGCCATCCCGTCTTCACCGGTATGCTCACCCCTTAACCCTCTTCCATATCTGTATGATAGTATACCTCGAACAACGCGTAACCATAGACGAAAACAGCGCCAAAGTTGGCAGAAATAGACCGAATTCTGGGATCGCAGAAAACTGCGGTGACCACCCATGTCTTCGAGTTCGTATCTCCCACCACAGAGATCCGAATTCGATGATTCTTTTTGGTATGCGTAGACCACTTGACCTAGTTTAATTTCTGTTAAATAATCCTAGATTATTAACTGCTGTAGACAGAATTAAATTCGTTGGAAAATCCCGCGAACATACTTTTCCTAGATTTTCAAAAGTTGTGAAACGGAGCGTGCCCCGCCAAACGGGACCGCCCCGCCATATACCAAGTATACCGAACGATGCACGAAAAGTAACCGGACACGTAAAAATGTGTGAAAACTAATTCGGACGCGTGTGCGTGCCGGAATCAGCCCGTATCCGCGGACACACCCCGTGTGATAACTTTTGTGGAAGTCGCGCATTTTGTGCACGCTCGTCAGATTGCGACAAAACTTGCGCCACTAGACTCGTGGTAACGTGCTGGTCCTGTGACCCAATTTTTATACAATTCTGAGACAATTGACCAAGTCGCCAATTGGCGGGCCCTACGCTTGACTTTTTGGGCAAAATTGTGTTCGGCCCATCGGAATCCATATTTGGACATACCATTGGGTTCGTATTAACATCTAAAGTTTATTTGACCTATAATTTATCCCATTTAGAGACTGTTACCCTTGGCATATTTTTCGGTGCAAAGTGGGCCACACGTGGACCCCACTTTTATCCGAAATTACCGTTTTGCTCCTGTGTCCAAATTGGACGAAAGGGAAGTGCTTTCTAGCTATTTTTCTTATTCTGGGAACGTTGGTGATATTTATTTCAGCATCCGGAGATATTTGTTCTGAGACCGTAGCTTCTGATCCTGTGTGCTTGACTTCAGGACAATACACCTTGCAACTTTCTTACCAGGCAAGATACCTTGCCAAATTATTTACAGTACTTTGCATGCTTAGTATATTTCTGTATATTTATTGCATTTCTGTTTATTTATTGCATGTGTAGTTCCTTTCAATCATTACTATATATTAGATATGTTGACACACACTTGACACTTAGTATCATAGAGGACAATCATTAGGCGTATGGGCTTTTAACCACTCTGGTAAACCGTAGTATATAGTTCGCACTACGGGCGTGTGTCGCGCTGGTCGCTACCCCCGAGGTATGTCGATTTCTGTAGAGTCGCGCTGGTTGCTACCCTAGAGGTATGTCGATTTTTGATGTCCATTGACGGGTGAGTGAGTTGTGAGGCTTAGATCGAGTAGCCTACCCTTGTCCATACGTCAAAAAGTTGTCCTCATTTGCATTCATGTAGATTGTCTTGTACAACGTACTTATATATTTTCAAACATTATGCATGTTCACTGTATTCAAATTGGCTTGCTTTTATGTATCTTGTTATGTCCCTCTGAGGACCTGGCCCCTTCCAGGAGTATCTGTTCTTGAGTATTTGTTGGAGCACAGATTCGGATGGTTACATATGTTTCGAGAATGTCTTTTCTTCGAGCCCCATGATTGTTAGCTGGTATTCCTATATTGTGTTTATTGTGTTGTACTTTTCCATTCGAGTTGGTAGTGGATTTGTTTCCATCCAACTATCATTCCTTAGATACTTACATTGAGATCTAGTTTCATAGATACTGATTATATATTTATATTTGATTTTTGTGGATGAGATTTAGATTATACCCTGTGACTTGTGACATATGTTATACCACTTGTGGATTGATATTCATATTACAGCGTACGTGCGGATTTTGGTTTCCATATATTGGAGTTGCCATATCCATACGGCTGTCATGCTTACGTGTCCTAGTCCTATGTATTTTTGGGACTGGAGCGTGACATATTTTTGTGGTGGCCCATGCAGGTCGAGAGTATATTGTCTCGGTTACGTTACTGTACCGAGCAAGCCTGCACCTAGGAATAGAGTATAGGATCTCATCCACAATTGACTATGATTCCTCTCCTCCCAATCCATTCTATTTGAATAATTGTATCCTGCTTGATTCCTGTACTTCCCTGACGATCCCTTGAGTATAGCCCCTTGCTAAAATATAAAATTTCCTGTTACTAGATGATAAGTAGGGTAACCTTCCTATTAAAAGTACCACTAGAGTGTTGACACCTCACTAAGTTTAGAATATCTAGTGAACCCTAGAATTCCTTAACTATAGATTGGTTCACCATTACCCCTTGATGTATTATGAAGACTTGAGATTAGTATAGACGCTACTAGAGTTAGTTAGAAGTTTTACCATAATGTTTGACCCTAGTATTGAGGAACTAACAGAAAACCAAAATTGAATATTATGACTGAACCTAACCTTCATAGTTAGATAGTATTGGAGAATTATAAATTTAGATTCTTGTCTTGAGATTAGCAGTCAGTACCTTAGAAAGCCAAGAGCAATGCCTAGAATATTTTTTTGATCATACCTCGAACACGGATATTAGCATACCACCTTCCCCTTAGAAAAACCATGACATTATCTAGAGTCTTTCTATTTAGTTTTATGACTTGTTCCTCTGAACCCTTAGCGTTCGCTAATTGCGCGACGACTAAATTTTGTTCCAACTCGTGCCATCTGACACTTCTGATTGTAGGTCAGGTAATTTATTCTGTGTTAATGACATATAGTTGCTGGGATTATAGTTGCAAATGTTAAATTTTGAATTTGTGTGCTTAGTAGTTAGAACTTGATGGTTTAAGTTATTCTTGTAGATTGTGACCTGATGATTATCCCTTAGTTTTCAAATTGCGTAACATGTACCCCCACCTCGATACGAGTTATATTCTCTTTTCCTTGAGGCCAGTAACTGTTCCATTCTTACTATTGACACTTGCACTAAGACTAAGACTTAGGACGACCATGACCTATGTAATGAAAGAGGATACCCTAATAAATACCAAGACCCCCTTCTCGTAGACCTTAACAGGAGTTTCTATGGTATCCTTAAGGCAATTACAGTATTAGTTTATTGTTATAAGTTGGGTAGTATACCTCACAACCTAGTATCACATAGTCTTTTTTCCTATTATTGAAGTATAGCTGAATGACATTAACTGTATGCTAGCTTAGGACGACAGTATTTTTTTCTTTTTTTTTTCTTTTTCAGACTGTAGAACTTAGAGGCTATACCCCTACTTTGTCGACTATCGACTTAGACAAGGATTTAGTATGACTACTGTAGAGATTTTAAGAGTCTTATCTTCTTTGAGAACTGGGATTATTTTGTAACTTCTCTCATCATAATCTAGCGTACTTATATTTTCTGTACTACCTTGATTTATGCTGCTATTATAGTCTAGTTTTGTAAGCTTATTCTTTTATCGAGCTTGCTCATGGCATATGTATTATTGGGTGCACACAATGATACAATTGCCTAATCAAAATCGGTGTATTAAGGTCTAGCTAACCTTAGTGAGCTTGGTTCGCTCTTCGTATGACTACTTTACGTGGATTGAGATATATGGCAGTAGACGGATATACTTGCCCCTAGACATGTCTGACATATCGTATCGGTTACATAACTGTACTGATACGAGCATGTGAATAGGAAATTACCAAAAAATAGGATTTCAATCCACAACTGTCCTGACAACTCTCTTTTCGAAATTTTTTTGATCTCTTTGAACCTCGTACATGTATTCCGTCACCTTCATCTTAAATTCTTTATTATTGCTCTCCGTCTTCCCCTATTTCGGAAAGACGAAACCTCGTGCTGGTATAAGTTGACACTTATAGTACTAGATATACCCCATAAGGCTAATCACATGACTTAGTGACTCTCTTTTATAATTGATTAAGGGCATATCATAGGTGATATGTTTGGTGTTAAAACTTTGAGGATTGAATAACATGATTAAATAATTTGAGGAATATTTTTCCTAAATGTATAGCCTTAGGTGATAGATGGATAAATTTTAAAGTTCGATAGATTGTGAACCCCTCACCCAAAATTAGACCTACTTGGCTGAGATAGTGAGACTAAGGTTAGATTGAGTCCAGTTAGAGATAGAACACGATATTTTATTAAATTTTGCAATAATAATATCACTTAGCGCACCTTATCATGCTCCGATAATTGGAGGAATACATTAGCCACTGCCTTTCTACAAATTCCACACCCTTATCCTAGACGTGCCCATCATCCAATTTTCATCTTTGTGCAATTTTCCAATTGTTGGACGCTTTTATGCAAAAGAGCATTTAGGTGTCCACATCATTGGACATGACACATAAAGAAACCTATTTTTCGCTCATGTGGATTTTTCTATGATTTTTTGGGACGGGCAACATCGCCCACCCCTTTAAACCTAGCCTTGCATTTTAAACAATGCAAATCTTATACCACCCCTGACTTTCTACCGCGGCTTAATTTTAATTTCGAGGACGAAATTTTTATAAGTTGGGTATAATGTAAAATCGCTATCCTAGAAATCGTATATACCCTTTTAATTATTAATTAATAATTTAATTATAGTAATTAGGGGCTAATTAGGAGAAATAGATTTTTAATAATTTTTATTTTAGGTGCTGGTGCACTTAGAGGATTTATGGGACCATTAGAAATTTTTCAGAATTTATTTCATGTAGGAGACCCCTTGAGCAGTTGCTAGCTTAATAGTGTGCATTAATATAATCTAGAATTTTTCTTATGAGTATATATATATATATATATATATATATATATATATATATATATATATATATATATAATTGGAAAAGTATTATAAAAAGGAAAAGAAAAGAAAAGAAAAGAAAAGAAAAGAAAATAAAATAATAATAATAATAATAATAATAATAATAATTAATAACTAACTATAAGCAAACTTAAGGCAAACCAATCCTAACCATTTCCTTAGAAAACCACAGCCCTACCCTTCCTATGCTACAGCCGCCCACTTTTCCTAGCAAATTCCAACACCACAGCCACCCCTTAGTCACGTTAGTATACCCCTTAGCCCGCGTAAGGAATACCAACCCACTCTCTCCCTTTCATATATATATATATATATATATATATATATATATATATATATATATATATATATATTTTTTTTTTTTCTAAACCCTAAACCTAATCATCCAGACTCTCCCTCTTCCTATCTAGACCTAAGGAGCGCCACCACCGCAGCCAGAGAACCCCGCCAGGCCGTCCAAACCAATCCCGACGACCGCGACCCCGCGCACTGCAGATTCCCACAGCGAGGTACCTGTGTTCCGGAGTTGTTTTCCGTCGACTCGCTCAACCAAACGCCACTCCTACTTCACCGGTATGCTCACCCCTTAACCCTCTTCCATATCTGTGTGCTAGTAGACCTCGAACAATGCGTAACCATAGGCAAAAATATCGCCAAAGTTGGCAAAAATAGACCAAATTCTGGAATCGCAGAAAACTACGGTGACCACCCATGTCTCCGAGTTCGTATCTCCCACCACAGAGATCCGAATTCGATGATTCTTTTTGGTATGCATAGACCACTTGACCTAGTTTAATTTCTGTTAAATAACCCTAGATTATTAACTGCTGTAGATAGAATTAAATTTGTTGAAAAATTCCGCGAACCCACTTTTTCCATATTTCCAAAAGTTGTGAAACGGAGCGCGCCCCGTCGTGTACCAAGTGTACCGAACGGTGCACGCAGCGTAACCGGATATGTAAAAATTCGTAGAAACTGATTCGGACGCGTGTGCGCGCCGGAATCAGCCCGTATCCGCAGACACACCCCGTGTCTCAACTTTTATGGAAGTCGCCCGCATTTTGTGTATGCTCGTCAGATTGCGATGAAACTTGCGCCATTGGACTCGTGGTAACGCGCTGGTCCTGTGACCCAATTTTCACGCAATTCTGAGATAATTGACCAAGTCGCCAATTGGCGGGCCCTATGGTTGACTTTTTGGGCAAAATTGTGTTCGGCCCATCGGAATCCACATTTGGACATACCGTTGGATTTGTATTGACATCTAGAGTTTGTTTGACCTATAATTTATCCTATTTAGAGACTGTTATCCTTGGCACATTTTTCGGTGCAAAGTGGGCCACACATGGACCCCACTTTTACCCGAAATTACCCCTTTGCCCCTGTGTCCAAATTGGACGAAAGGGAAGTGCTTTCTAGCTATTTTGCTTATTCTGGGAACGTTGGTGATATCTATTTCAGCATCCGGAGATATTTGTTCTGAGGCCGTAGCTTCTGATCCTGTGTGCTTGACTTATGGATAGTACACCTTGCAGCTTTCTTACCAGGCAAGATACCTTGCCAAATTGTTTACAGTACTTTGCATGCTTAGTATATTTCTGTATATTTATTACATTTTTGTTTATTTATTGCATGTGTAGTTCCTTTCAGTCATTACTATATATTAGATATGTTGACACACACTTGACACTTAGTATCATAGAGGACAATCATTAGGCGTATGGGCTTTTAACCACTATGGTAAACCATAGTATATAGTTCGTACTACGGGCGTGTGTCGCGCTGGTCGCTACCTCCGAGGTATGTCGATTTCTGTAGAGTCGCGCTGGTCGCTACCCCAGAGGTATGTCGATTTCTGATGTCCATTGACGGGTGTGTGAGTTGTGAGGCTTAGATCGAGTAGCCTACCCTTGCCCATACGTCGAAAAGTTGTCCTCATTTGCATTCATGTAGATTGTCTTATACAACATACTTATATATTTTCAAATATTCTGCATGTTCACTGTATTCAAATTGGCTTGCTTTTATATATCTTGTTATGTCCCTCTGAGGACCTGGCCCCTTCCAGGTGTATCTGTTCTCGAGTATTTACAGGAGCGCAGATTTGGATGGTTACATATGTTTCGAGGATGTCTTCTCTCCGAGCCCCATGATTGTTAGCTGGTATTCCTATATTGTGTTTATCGTGTTGTACTTTTCCATTCGAGTTAGTAGTGGATTTGTTTCCATCCAACTATCATTCCTTAGATACTTACATTAAGATCTAGTTTCATAGATACTGGTTATATATTTATATTTGATTTTCGTGGATGAGATTTAGATTATACCCTGTGACTTGTGACATATGTTATACCACTTGTGGATTGATATTCATATTACAGTGTACGTGTTGATTTTGGTTTCCATATATTGGAGTTGCCATATCCATACGGTTGGCATGCTTACGTGTCCTAGTCCTACGTATTTTTGGGACTGGGACGTGACACCAATATCCTAGAGATAGACTCATACAACTTAGAAATAGCTAGTTTGACCAAGTTTGACCAGTTTGACTTAGAGTTGACCTAGTTTTAGTGCTTTGACTTAGAAATAGCTTTTTGACCTAGAAGTTGACTAGTTTAACTTATTTTTATTCCAAAACCTTGTATTGATGTAATATTCTTTATTTAGGTCTTCGAGTCACCGTACCGGATATCTGTGATACTGTTCACCGGATTTCAGACGAATACATTCTCTGATAGTTTTTTATTTATGATATCCTCTATATCTCTTGTATCTAGTGTAGATATCCTTGATTTCTTAACACGATAGTTACACGGATTGGTATATCTGAATCTCGTCATGAGATATTATTCCTTGGTATGTATGGTGTATCTTGTGCAAGCCTTGTTTCCTTGTTCTTCTTGTACATATGCAGACATTGATTCTTGGGGAGACTAGCTACCTACCCAGTAAATTCCGTGTCATAACGTACCATGGTTGGATCGACTATACCAGTCGGAGGAGGGGAGTATTTAGTGTAGATATATGATCATACCCTCCTTGTGCATGTCTTGTTCCTTGTGAGTGTTAATCATACATCGCACATATGATTAACCAAGCCATAAATCTTGTGCAAGTTCCCAAGCCGATCACATGTTAAAGCTGGTACTCACTCACTTAGTCATTAGTATTCTTGTTCATTTCCATATTGTTCATTCTTGTATTTATTTTCAGTATTTTCTTTATTGTATATCTCTTGTATCTATATGTTGCATCTTGTATATTCACATCTATTTACTGCTACATAGTTTATATCATTTATTAGAACTGTTGTTAGAGATGTACTCTGCTCATTTCATGACTGGATATATTTTTCCAGATGACACTAAGGAGTGATACCCCACTCACTACGGATCTCAGGACGTGGTTGGCTTAGAGCCAGAGACCTTGGCTCAGGAGGGTCTCATCCCAACTGAGACAGACGACCCATGACTCGTAGCTTCATAGTTAGACTATTTGTACTGGATTTGTCTCCAGCATTATTATTAGTTTTCTCTGACTCATTTGATATTATTATTTGTCTCATGAGTTGTATTCGTGACTCTTCTATTCTTTTATCATATTCGTGCTTATTTCTATCTTAGATCTGTGATTGAGTATATTCATATTGTTGGTGGCATATTTATATTGATAGATAGTTTACCCAAATAACGTTCTACTACCGATGCTGCGGTATAGGTGGGGCATTGTTCACTACTTATATCCCTATACCGGGTATGGGTCATGACACATTTTTAGTGGTGGCCCATGCAGGTCTCTTCGAGGTCGCAATTAGTGCGATTCATAGTGGTGCTCTGAATTGAGTGCTATTACGAGCCTATTTTAGGATATAGGATATAGGCTATAGGCTGAGAATACTCAATCACATCTAGAAAAACTCTATTGATTCAATTTAACTGTCTTCCTTGATATTGATATTTGATCTTTAACTGTCCTTCTTTGAATGACTTATATCATGTGCCATATTGATTCTTTCTTTTTATTTTGCCTCAGGATGCCGCCTAAGACTAAATCACAGCAGGGGAGAGCAGCTTCTGAGAGATCTGCGACTTCTCGAGGGCCTGTACCAGTCACTTCTCCGGTAATTGGCGTATCAGCTGCGTTCGGGGGTCCACCTCCAACTCAGAGGACTATTTCGGCTGTATCTGAGGGACTTCCACCTCCACCTATGTGACTCAGATGTTCACACTATTTTGTGAGATATTGGAGGCACAGAGGGCTCAGTCCGAGACACACCAGAGATAGACCGATATGTTGCGGTAGGGCATTGAGAGTGCTCATCAGCTTGCTCTTGCCGCAGTAGAGAGAGGAGTTCCGGTCCCGTAATAGGTTGTTCCGCAGGTTACCCAACTTTGGCCAGGCAATATCCAGGACTTCAAGAAGCTGGAACCTCGGGTCTTCAAGGGGATGAAGGGATCTTCTACACTGATGATTGGCTTAAGGATATTGAGTGTCTCATGAGGGTGTCCCGTCTTTCTGAGGATCTGAAGGTTGAGGCAGTTGGACTTCAGCTGTTCGACATCGCCCGCACTTGGTTCAGGAACGAGCCACTTCTTGCTGATGCAGGACAGTCTTGGGAGGTGTTCAAGGACCTCTTCAAGAAGAAGTTCTTTGCTTGGAAAGACAGGTTAAACTTGGGGAGACAGTTTGAGAGCCTTATTTAGGGGAGCATGTATGTGGAGGAATACGTTGCAGAGTTCAGTAGGCTGAGCCAATTTATGGAGTATTTGGTGAGGGAGCCGGAGGTTCGAGCTATCCGTTTTCGCGAGGGTCTAAACTGGGAAGTAAAGATCCTCATTCCGTCTTTCTTTGGGACCTATTCGGAGATACTTGCTGAGGCACACAAGGTTGAGCGGGAGTTGGGTTTGAAGCCTAAGAGAGATCGCAATTTTTTTCTAAGGGCTAACAACAGCACAGTGACTGATAAGCCTCCTCATTTCCAGTCTAGGACTTTTCAGCAGCCGCAGTACCAGACTCCAGCTAGGGCACCATTTCATCAGGCACTGCAGCAACAGAGACAATTACAACAAGCTTTGTGCCACTTCTGCAAGAAGCCCGACCACATCTGGAAAGTTTACAGGAAGAGGTTGGGAGTTTGTTTGTATTGTGGTGCTGATGGGCATCAGCTGAGAGAGTGTCCTTCCAATCCTCGTCGTGCAGTTCAGGGAGCAGCTCCAGTTCCAAGGATACATGCGAGGCCATCTGCAGTACAGTCGAGGGGACCGTCGCTTCTGACCCAGCAGCACCGTTATGCCCAGCACCAACATCAGGGAGGTGCACGTCAGGGACGAGCGTTTGCTATGACAGTCGAGGAGAATTTGTGGATTGTGTTGGATGTGTTGAGGAAGGAGAAGCTGTATGAAAAGTTGTCCAAGTGTGAGTTCTTTCTGGACAAGGTGGAGTTCTTAGGACATGTTGTGACTGGTGATAGGATTTTAGTGGATCCGAAGAAGATCGTAGTAGAAGAGTCTTGGAAGACCCCGAGTTTAGTGGCAGAGATAAGGAGTTTCTTAGGTTTGGCAGGCTACTACAGGAAGTTGTGCAAGATTTTTCTATGATTGTCGAGCCGATGACCAGATTCACCAGGAAGGATGTAGAGTTTGTTTGGACCGAGGAGTATCAGGTTGCTTTTGAGGAATTGAAGAAGAGGTTGACGTCTGCTCCTAATTTGACGTTGCCATTAGGGTATGGAGATTTCACTATTTATAGTGATGCATCGGAGAAAGGTTTGGGTTGTGTTCTTCAGCAGAATGGGAAAGTGATTGTCTATGCATATAGGAAATTGTGTCCTCATAAGAAGAACTATCCTACCCAGGATTTGGAGTTGGCAGTAGTCATATTTGCCCTGAAGTTATAGAAATACTATTGGTACGGAGAGCGTGTGGATATCTTCACAGACCGCAAAAGCTTGAAGTACGTTTTCACTCAGAAGTAGTTGAACATGAGGCAGCGTTGGTGGTTGGAGCTGATGAATGATTTTGACATATTATTGCAGTATTATCCTGGAAAATCTAATGTAGTTGCCGATGCCTTGAGCAGGTGTCTGGTAGCTATGTTGTTGATGCAAGATCAATATTTGTTGGAGGACTTGGAGAGCTTGGACATTGAGGTGATAGTTC
>JAYESA010000541.1:0-100000 GCA_036927795.1 Iris macrosiphon | reverse complement strand
ATATATATATATATATATATATATATATATATATATATATATAGGAAGAACACAAGTAAATAATATAACATGATCTCTGCAGGTTTGGCAAGGTACGCTTGCCTGGGTTCTGAACTCCGTCAACTGCTCCTGGGAAAGTGAAATATGTACGTACACCTCCGAATGCTGAAACAAACATCACCAATATTCTCAGAATACTTGAAATAGCTAGGATTGACTACCCATATGTCCAATTTGGATGCAGGGGCAGAATTGACAGTTTTAGGTCAAAGTGGGATCCACATGTGGCCCACTTCGCACCGAAAAATGTGTCGGAGACAAAGTTCTCCAAATTTGTCAAACTTAGGGCTTACGAGTCTAGAACAATGGCACGAACCCAACGAAATGTCCAAAAATGGATTTCGATGAGCCGATCACGAAATTGCCCGTCATGTGGAACTGTGGGGCCCACGAAATAATATTTCGTCAATGTTCTCAGAATCGAACCAAACTTGGGTCACAGGACCAGCGTAATAATGCGAATCCAATGGCACAAGTTTCATTACGAACCGACGAGTACACACAAAATTATGACGAGTGTCAGAACATGTCGATATAGTATTTTTTGGTGGATACGCGTTGATTCCGGTGTGCACGCACATCCAAATCAAGTTCCGCGGAAGCTCACACGTCCGCGTTTATGTTACACACATTTCGGTACAACTCGCACACGACGAAGTTACCTTATTTGGCAGAATGTACCCCGTATCACGAGATTTAGGGTGTTTTAAAAACAAATTTTTGGTCATATTGTGAATCAGAATAAGTTAACCATTATAGCAAACTAATATAAACTAAAAGAACAGTAAAAATATTGGTTATATTGTGAAGAAGTTCTTTCAATTATATTTTAAAAATAATTAACGAGATGGTAGAAAATTGGACATGAACATGGGTACTTAGACTGAATTTCTGAACTGTTGTTGAATAGTTTTTCGGCCAACTTTCGGTCTATTTTTTGGTCAAACCAGGGTGTCTAAATTCATTCCACTTGAAGAAAATCCTAGAGGGTTAGGTTATGAACATACGAGCGAAGACGGGGGGCAAAACGGATTAGCGAGGAGGGCAAAAGCTTCACATGAAGGAGGACCGCAAGGCAGTGCGCTACTGCTGTCGGCCGTGCGGTTGCTGCGGCGGCGCTCCGGCGTTGCTGCGGCGTTCGGCGGCTTCGGCGGGTGGAGGTGGTATAGGCGTGGGTTAGAATTTTAGGTTGTAATGTATACATATATATCTAGGAGATATATATTGGAGGGGGAAGGCTATTGTACGTGGATGGGGGGTGTAGAGTTTAGGTTTAGTTAATGAGTTTGGGTTTGGGTTACTGGGTAAAGTTAGGGTCTTAGGTTTATTTCTTTTTCTTTTTTTTGTTTATACAATAATTATATGTAGAAAATTCCCAAAAATAGTTAGGCACCTGAAAAAATTCTAGAAAATTTATATTTTCTCCAATAAATAATCTACAACCAACTTTATATTAATTAAAAAAATATTTACTAAATATTAATAAATATTTAATTAATTAAATAATCTATAAATTCTATTTTCTACTTAATATTATATTGGGAGCATGCAGGGAGTTCGAATAACGTAACTCGAGTGTTATGTGCGTAATAGGACCAGTTAGGCTCATATCATGAATTTAGTTGGAAGCAATGGGTTGGTGTGACATGGTAAAACCATACGCCATGACAAAATGGTTAATTAATCATCGTTTTCTCATAATTATGTCGCAAAATTTGTGCGACCAAAATAAGGCATGAGATTGCGAATTTGTGAGGGACAGTCATGGCAGGAGCCTATTTTGACTCGTCTAACTAGACATGCTAGGTTGGTTGGAAGGAAAAGGCTAGTGTTGCACTCAAGATCTTAAAACCATGGTGGTTGGTTTCCAAAGTTCAATTAGATTATCAAATAAATATTAAAATAAAATAATTAATTATTAATTACCGAACTAACCCTATGAAAAAAAATCAGGGTGCTCACAATCTACCCACCTTAAAAGAATTGCGTCCTCACAATTAAGAAAACGAAACGTAACCGGTCAGGAAATATTTCCTCCAGAAGAGATAACGCGGTCGCATGACATTTGTTGACGCACGACACAAAGGACATGAACAAAGGAAAAATCGATAGAAAGGGTGAGGGGTTTGTTCAAGCAGAACACATAGGGAAGAAATAAAAACTTTTCCTTAGGCAATGGGAAATAAGTAACTCAAGAGTAAAGGAGTCTAATTATCATGATGTCTCTTTATACATAGATCCTTATCTTCGAAGAAAATGAAATCACTAGTGTTGTCGATGTTTTGCAACTGCTCACTGACTTTAATTTCTCGCCTTTGCAACTAACAAGAATTTCCCCAACTTTTTAGCTTTCTTAGACTCTATGAGAAGCAAAAAAGAAAATTTAGCCAGTACTAAGTAATAAACAAATCAAAATCTTAAATTTTAATAATTTATTCCTCACCATCTTCAGCAATGCGATATACAAGACTGATTTTCTGGAAGAGGGGCTACTACCCGCACATTATCGCCTCTTCGATTATCATGATTCAACAACATAGATGTCGCCTCCACATAGTATGCAATATTAGTCCTCGCTACAATCCGATATCTCAACCACTGGTTGTCATTCTGATTCTCCGATAACATGACGTTGCCACTCAGAGAAGAAGTCCGAGATCCAGTTGTATTCCGTCGGGACATAGTTTAACGATTTATCCCTCTCAGAGAAGTCGTCAATTTGAATGTGCATTTTAGAACCGTTTGTACGTAGCCAAACTGACATCAGACCTATAAGGCTCCTCAATATCATAGCAACTTATCAGACTATAGAATAAAGCGACTAGTTGCAATAAACAACTACTATTTTGCATATTCCAATATGGATGCCAAACTATCTATAACACAGTATAATGATCATAACTTAATAGTAATTATTACAAGATAAAATGGTCCAATAAATAAAATTAAGGTATTTTTATCGCCTCTACCCGCATATCTTCAATTGCATTACGTAGAACAACCAATGTATGAGGGCATTTGGCATCTTTCTTAACCGTCTTCCATTTGCACATTCTAGGCAGGTGCTCATCATACCCGCTATTTGTCGACATAAAAATACAGGAAAAAGAGGTACAAGAATTTTTCTTTTTTGTATTGATTGGATTTGACAAACAGTACAAAAGAATCTTCAATACGTGGAGTCTAAATACAAGAAAAATTAAAGATTTTGGGGAAGTTGTGACGGTGGAGATAGAGCATTGCAGCGGCTCCTTTACTCTGTTTACGATCCGGGACCAAGGAGGGCGATGAGGCTGGCACTTTTGTCTTATTCTCATTTTCTCCTATGAGTTGTCTGCGTGCGTGCTGTTCTGCCTTCTTTTTCACGATGGAGGCCTCTCTACTTTTTTGTAGAAAACACCCACTATTTATAGCTTTAAGGGGACATGCATAGGCGCATCTCATGCTGCCTAGTAGTGGCGTATGTTGCAATCAACGACGCATGCTATCATAAATTACCACATGGTCGCATGATATTTGGAGTTATTGATGCTCATAACACTCATAACACGTGTCATATGATGATTCTGTTTGCACCGTGGGAGTACGTTCGCCTGGCGCATAAAAGTTAATGGAATAGTAGTGGCGCATGGCTCTGCTTAAAACATGAGAAAAACTAGTGGTGCATGGCGCTGCTTGGCACATAGGAACACTTAGTACAATAGTGGAGCATGACGCTACTTGGCACATGGGAACACTTAGTAAAACAGTGGCGCATGGCGCTGTTTGGCATATTGGAATACTTAGTATACTAGTGGCGCATGACGCTGCTTCGTATTGGCGCATTGGACTCGATCACTATGGCGCATGGTGTCAATTTTTTATGCTTCTACAAGACCCCCTTCAAAGTTTCTAAACTTTAAACTTTACTAAGTTTTTAAGTTTGGAATACTTTGAACATAAGCATGGAGGGGATAGACGCATGAATTGATTTGGAACATCTGTAGAGTACTTCTCAGTTTGGCGCAGCAAGCTGTTTGGCGTATTTGTGGAGTACTTTTCAACTTAGCACGCATGGGGAGACCACTTAGCTTGACTGACAGACTGTCAAGTTTATTCCTCGTTCTTGGTACCGAGCAACTCAGAAGACATTAATGGATTTTTATGCCTATAAATAGAGGGCTAGGTAAGAGGAAGCATAATGTTTTCCTTCCCTACTAATGTCTCTGCAGAAGATGAGTACGGAAAGATCGGTCGAGTGGTTCGATCCTCTTCCTCTGATGGTCGACCACCTCACTACCGTCGATGGAGGTAAGGAGCGAAACTCTTGCTCTTGTTTTAGGGGCATGAGGGTACTTCGGTACTGTCTGCTTTTATGGGTTAGAGATCACTTGTTCATGCACATACGCTCCCTACAGCCTGAAGCGCATAGTCTTTGCCGAGGGTCTTTGACATGAAGATGCGCCAACGGCAAGAATTCTCCTTCAGTGGCATGGGTGACTCACATGCGCTGGGATATTGTGCACAACCATGCTGCAGGGATGCATTCGCCCCCTCAGGGTGTTCTGTTTTGTACTGCGATGGTTATGCGCATAGGCACATCTCATCTGAAGCTAATTTACTGAATGGCGTATAATCATGCTAATGCGCACCTTCTAGCTTGTCTTTTTCTTGTAAGTATTTAGACTTTATCTGTTCGTCTTGTAGGGACTGCCTTGGCTGGCTTGGGGTCTTGATAGAGCATGAAAGGATATCATAATTATCGTTGTTCGTGATGAACAAGCAAATTACCCGGAGGATTATTCGCGATCTTTCACCCTAGCTCACTGTAGCTACTCTCCTTACGATGCCAGGATGTGATGGATGGATCTTGGGTCGGATCCTGGCAGCGCATTTGCGTGGAAGAGATGTGGCTAGTTATCCCAACAGGGATTTCTAGTTGCGTCCTTTCACACGACAGAGTTGGGCCTCTTGGCTCTATATTACAACCTCCCTTGCTATACATCAGTATATATTCTTTTCTCGTACTGTGGCTTATACTAAGGAGTCTTGCTGAAGTTATGTCCCAGAATGCGTTGAGCTGTCGGCCTTACATGTGTTGGTACCAGAAACATCACAGAGGGGTCTCCTTCTTTTCAAATGTACCCCTGAGCTTGAATATTAATGAAAAATCCTTAAATGTAATAGACTTTCCATATGTACTCATGATCTTGAATATTAATAAAAAATTTGTCTTCTTCCCTGTTTAAAATATTTTTTGTTGTTGTGGTCATCGTGGCTATGAATATTATACCAGAGGTAATATGGACGTAGTATAACATCATAATGGTGATAACACGAAGCCCTATCAGAGGTAGTATGAACGTGATAGGTTATAGTAGTTCTATTAAGAAAATTTGGTGGAGACATTATCTGTGATGGTAGAGATACTTTGGTGTAGAACCGATAGTTAAGCAAACGAGTCAGAGGTAGCGTGGACATGATTGGGGAATATAAGAAGCTCTTGAACTACTTGCTTTTTAGAGGTTTGGTGGAGATAACGACAAAATGGACGAGTTGGAGGTAGTATGGATGTGACTCTCTTCTTTTGATGGAAAAGACAACTTCTAGTTCAGAGGTAATATGGACGTGAACCATTTTCCTTAGAGAAATTTTGTGGATCTGTTACCCATTGCATACTCAGGACTCCCAAGTACGGATAACATATTTGTTCGCGTGCTACAAATTGGCTGAGGAAGATATCAAGTGTGAATATTACACTTTTATGCCCCTTTGCTAGGGATAGAAATGACACACATCATTCTTTTTTTTTTGGGGCCTAACTCATGCATAGTAATTCTTTAGGAACTTGCCGTTGATTGGTATCATGAGTAAGTCACCATTAGACTTGGTGAGCCTATATGCTCCACTGGAGTAGACTGTTTCCACTACAAAGGGACCCTTCCACTTGGGATATAATTTTTTCGCCTTCTTGTGGGTCATAATCATCCGCCTTCTCACGGTTAGGATGAGATCTCCGACCTGGAATGTCCTTTTCTTTAACTTTTTGTTAAAGGCCCCAGAGAGTCGTGCTTGATATAGCTCAATACACTGTTGCGCTAAGAGGCACTTTTTATCAAGTGCCTTAAATTCCTGTAGACATCGACGGTGGTTGTCTTCGTCGGTTAGCTAATTGGAAATGGCCATCCGAAGGAAAGGAATTTGGGTCTCTAAAGGAAGCACAGTCTCGCTTCTGTAGACCAAGGAGAATGACGTACTTCCAGTTGGGGTTCAGACCGTCGTTTTGTAGGCCCATAGATATTCGCCTATCTTCTTATTCCAGTCATGTTTGTTGGTCGAAATAAACTTTTTGAGTAGTTTGATGATTGTCTTGTTGAATGCATCAGCTAATCTATTTTTTGCTGGATTATAGGCGGTTGAAGCTATATTTTGGATTCAATTTTTATTGCAAAACTGGAAGAAAGCATGGCTTAAAAATTGTATACCGTTGTTATGAATGATCCTATGAGATAAGCCGAAGCGGTAGATGACGCGATATTTAAGGAAACTGATCATGTTAGATATTTTTACTTCAACCAACAGAATAACTTTCATCCATTTGGAGAAGTAGTCTGTGATAGCCAGGATGAACCGGTGTCCCTTAGATGAAGGTGGACAGATTGGTCCTATGATATCCATAACCTAGGCTTCAAACGGCCAAGACACAAAGGTCTGGGGTAAAAACTCTGAGGGTTGGTGGATGAAGTTGGCATGGATCTGACACAGCCTATACTTATTTGCATAGTTGACGGTATTTGCTACCATTGTCGGCTAATAATAGCGCATGCGTCGAAGACGGTTCGGAAGCTTAGGTCTGGGTTGATGAGCACCACAAGTATCGTCGTGATCTTCATGGAGAGCTTGCTTTGCTTCTGCGTCTGATAGACATCGTATCAGGAGTCCATTATATGAATGACGATATATCATCTTGATGGCTGTATCATAGTAGAACCGGTGGGAATGCCTTCTAACGGAAGTGGCCTTCTTTGGGTCGTCCGAAAGAATTTCATAGACTTCATATTCTATGAATGGGATCCTCCAGTCTTTGACATTAGCATATATTTCTGCAAGTGGCTCAAATTTGAGCACAAGTTATTCTTTGGGCAGACCAGCTCTTGACCGACAACTGGACCAATAGTTGAGTCTTGATTGGGACTGCCAAGGATGCGACGAGGTCGACGAGTGCGTCAGACTTAATATTATGCAGTCACAGTACATGTTCTATAAAGAATTCTATAAACGTGGAAATTATGTCGATGGCCACTTGGTAGAAAGGGAGCAGGTCCTCATGACGGACTTCGTATTCGCCACAGACTTGACTGAATATTAATTTGGAATCACCATAGGATTCTAGGTAATCGGCCTCTAGTTATTTAGCTAACTAGAGCCCAATGATGAGAGCATTATATTCTGCCATATTATTGGAATATAGTTCCGTTAGTGAGTATGTGTGATGGATGACTAGGTCATCGGAAGAGATTAGTACTATCCTAACTCCGATGACATTATTACCTTTGGGCTATGTTCTGGAAGCACTGTCTAAGAACATTTGCCAAACTGACCCTCTTATCGTGAATGTATAAGACTCTAGTACCTCGTCGAGAATTTTGTCATAGAGTTTTGAAGTCTCCGGTACTGGATGAGCTGCTAGAAAGTCGGCCAATGCTTGGCCCTTGATAGCCTTTTACGGGATGAATACCATATCGTCGTGTGACAGTAGGATTGCCCATGTGGCTAGGCCAGAATTGAGTGTCCCGGACTTGGTCATGAGGACTATGAGGGGGTTCACTCGAGAGATTACATGTATAGCTTTTCCTGTCAAGTAATGACGTATCTTTTAGACAACAAACACCAGAGCAAGACATTCTTTCTCGACCGGATTGTACCTATGTTCTGCGGTGATCATTATTCTACTGAGATAATAGATAGCTTTCTCATAGCCTTCATTTTTATTTTGAGCAAGAAGAGCGTCGAGGGAATGATCCATTGCTCAAACATAGAGTAAGAAGGACTTTCCAACGATTGGGGCCACCAGCACTGGGGGTTCGTGAGATACTTCTTAATATCGATGAACGCTTGCTGGAATTCTTTCGTCAAGGCAAAAGAGACTCATTTCTTTATGAGTTGAGCAAAGGGATGGCATCATCCAGAGAGATTGGCTATGAATCTCCTAATGTATGCTAGTCTTCCCTGCAGACCATGAAGTTCTCGCAGATTCTTTGGAGGGTACATATCCAGGATGGCTTTAGTCTTCTCGGGATCAACATGGATACCCTTTGAAGTTATAATAGATCCCAAAAACTTGCCGCTTAAAACTCCTAAGAATGAATTGGTGAAGTTTATTAAGCTGGTGCGCTCGTATTAGATCGAATATCGTCTTTAGGTCATGGAGATGATCATCTTGAAAACGGCTCTTGATAGCAATGTCATCAACATAATTTTCCACTGTCTTGCACATGTGGTCGTGAAAGCTAGTGCTCATAGATCGCTGATATGTTGCACTTGCGTTCTTCAAATCAAAGGACATCACGATGTAATAGTACACCCATATTGGCGTCCGAAATGATACATATTTTTTTATCGTCTAAAAATATCTTGATCTGGTTGTAGCCTGAAAACTCATCCATGAAGGACATACGTTCGAAGCCACTAGTGTTGTCAATCATTATGTTTGTGAACATGAGAGGAAAATTGTCCTTTGGGCAAGCCGCTTTTAAATTACGAAAGTAGATGCAGACTCAAATTTTACCATTCTTTTTAATGACGGGACGATGTTAGCTACCCAGTCCAGATGCTGTCCTTTACGAATAAATCTGCTTGCTATCAGCTTATTTACTTTAGCTTTGACGACGTTCATAATTTTTAGGCAGAATCACTGTTGTTGCTATTTTACTGGCTTGACGTCAGGCCGGATATTAAACTTGTGAATGGCAATCTATGGATCCAGACCCTGCATATCCTCATAGTTTTATACAAAGACATCGATGTATTCTCTTACCAGCTGGATAAGAGATTCTTATTCTTCTATCGAGAGGTTTTTGCTGATAAAGATGGGCTTAGGAGCACAATCGTCGCCCAGATTGACTTGCACGACTTCATCTTCAGTAGGGGGTTCCCGTTGCTCGAACCGTAACTCCCACCATGACTCCAGTTTTTGAGCCTACTGTTCTACTTTTAAGAGTTCAATAGGGTGCTTATCGTCCTCTTTCGGATCCGTTGATGCCATATTGATGGATAATGTTTGCTTGAGTACCTCTCTGATGCTAGTGTCGGAGTCCCAAGTGGAAGACTGCGAAGAATGAGACTGTGTGTCATATTTCTCTTTCGAATCTTTGGGGGTTGTCGGAGGTGTGACATATTCCAAACCATGACTAGTCCGCTGGTAATATGTCTCAGGATTGCCTTTGGGAGCAAAGTGATACAATGGTAATTGTCATCCTTTGTCATAGTTCAGGCATCATTCATTTTTTAAGTCATATCCCATCCTCTGGATGATACGCTTAGTCTGGACGCTGTAGCGGTGAAGTTACATTCTATCGCTTTCTGGTTCTGGCTCATTTGCAAGAAGTTTCGGCGGCCTTCGACTTTTTCGAAAATGATAGGTTTGTCTACTTTTCTCCTTGCTGGAACGATGAAATAGGTGTCTTAGCTAAGGCGGACATGGTCTACTGAGTGAGTGGTGGCTAATTCCGTATGCAGATGTAATCCTAAACCATACTCCAGAGAATATGCTGTATTCTATTGTGCCATGATTCCATTGTGCCACGATGAAGTAACTCAAGGACATACCTTTATTGAGAAAATAAGTTATCTCCTTTACAGGGATTATGTCATCATAGGATGATACATCGGTAGATGCCGTAATGTACTCTTCCAGTTCATCTTCAGTAGCTGTAAACCCCCCTCACCCAAAATTAGGCTTACTTGGCTTAGAAAGAGAAACTAGGGCTAGTTTGAATCCAATTAGAAATAGAACACGGTATTTTATTTAAATTGGTAATATTTATATCACTTAGGGTGCCCTACCGTTGTTTCGATAATTGGAGCACTACACTAGCCATTGCCCTCCTACGAACTTCGCACCCTTGCCCTAGACATGCCAGTTATCTATTCTGACCTTTGCGTGACTTATAATTATGCTCTTTTGTGCTATATTTTAGTCGCACAATAATCATCGCGAACATTATTTCTTAATTCCAAATAATTCTAACTTTGTATCCTTGTGCGTTCCAATCAAAATTGGAGACACAATCTTAATCCATTTTGTGCAACCCAATCCATGACAATATTTTATTCTGAGTTCTCTATGTCCATGACACTTGTGTCCCACCTAATTTTATCCCCATGTACTTCTAATTAATTCAAGAACACCTTGCGCATTAATTTTAATTAATTTAATCCAATTTTCATCTTTGTGTAATTTTCCAATTATTGGGCGCTTTTATGCAAAAGCACATTGAGGTGTCCACACCATTGGACAATACATGAAGAAATCCATTTTCCCTTTATTATTTGGTCATGTGAATTTTCTCCATGAATTTTTGGAATGTGCAACGCGCAACATCGCCCCCTCATTTAACCTTCCCCTTAGGAAACTATGATATTATCAAGAGTCTCTCTATTTTAATTTCATGTCTTGTTCCTCTGAAACCTTAACGCTCGCTATTTGTGCGACGACTAAATTTCTTTTTCTTCATCTTTTCAATTCGTACCACCTAACTCTTATGATTGTAGGCCAAATGAATTCTTTAGTTTGCTAGGATTATAGTTATAATCTTGAAATTTGAAATTATGTGCTTAGTAGAACTTGATTGTTGAGTATTCCTTTAGATTATAATTTTATGATTATTCTTTAGTTTTGAATCATGTAATTTGTACCCATACCTCCATATAGGTTATATCCCCTTTCACTTGAGAGCCAATAACTTTTCCATTTTACTATTAACACTTTTGTTCTATAAGCACAATAATTAAGACTTAAGATGACCATTACCTATATAATGCAATAGGATACCCTAATAAATACCAAGATCTTTTCCTCGTATACCCCAATAAGAATTTCTACTTTATTTACAAGGACAAGGTTATTTGGTAGAATCCCCTTAAGGCAGTTACAATATTAGTTAATTCTTTTAAGTTGGGTAGTGTGTCTCACAACCTAGTATCACATAGTCATTTTGACCCATTAATGTAGTGTAATGAAATGACACCAACTATAGACTTGTATAAGAAGATTGTAGTTATCCAGACTGTAGAACTTAAAGGCCCATACCCCATTGGGTCGACTAGAGACTTAGACAAGGAGTTAGTATGGCAACTGTAGAGGCACAACACCGGATGAGTCTCATCTTCTTGGTGAACTTGAATTATTTTGTACCTTCTTTCATTATAATCCAGCGTACATATATTTTCTGAACTACCTCGACCTATGCTGCTATTGTAGCCTAGTTTTGTAAGCTTATTCTTTTATTGAGCTTGTCCATGACATATGTGTTATTGGGGTCTGATCAACCACTCTAATACGTTATCTAATCATAATCAGTGTATTATGGTCTGATCAGCCTTAGTGCATTTGGTTCGCTCTTCGCATGACTACTTTACGTAGATTGAGATATATAGTTGACTAGTAGAGGAATATATTTGCCCTTAGACATCTCCGAGCATATCATATCAGTTACATAATTGTACTAATATGAGCATGTGAATAGGAATTTACCAAAATAAGATTTTAATCCACAACTGCCTTGACAATTTTTTTTTGAATTCTTTAATCGCTTTGAACCCCGTACTTCTATTCTATCACCTCCTCCTTGAATTCTTTATTGTTGTTTTCCGTCTTCCCCTATTTCGGAAAGACGAACGCTTGTACTTGGTATAAGTTTGATACACAAAGAGTAATAGATATACCCCATAGGCCAATCACATTACTTGGTAACTATCTTTTGTAATTAAGGGCATAAAACATGTGAGATATTTTGTGTTTGAGGATTGAATAACACGATTAAATAATTTGAGGAATATTTTTCTTAAATGTATAGCCTTATGTGATAGATGGGTAAATTCTAAGTTGGGTAGAAATTGAATTGTCAACTTGAGGTGAATTTTTTTTGATTGTGATCAAGTAAGATTAGATTGAGAGATTTAAGTCATTTTAATTTGATTTTTTTTTTTAGAAGAATGATTAAGATTATGAGGATATAACGAATTTTGAAATCTTGACATTGCGGACCAAATATTTATACTTTGAGCACATGATTTAAATTTTGAATATTTAAGGTTGAATCATCGATTTAAATTTTGAGGATAAATATAGAATTTTAGACTTGAACAATTGGTGAATTAGATTTAAATTTTACAATTGGATGATTTGAATTAAAAGTTAAATTTTGATTGTTGGGTCACCTATTTGAAATATTGAGGATATAAATTGAGTTTAAACATTTGAAGAGTACAAAATTCTTAAGTTAAGAATAGGAATAAGATTTGATTAGAATTGTTTATTGTTCAAAGTCTAGAGGAGATTATGATAGTTGGAAATTGTGATATAAATTTTGATGTGGGATGTTATATAGATTTGAGTTAGATTTGGATGTTGATTATTTAAAAATCGAGAAAAAATTATGACAGGTTGAATTTTGATTTAAATAGTGGTTATTTTAATTTTGAAGTGATTGCGATGGATTTGAATATATTTTGTTATTTAAATTTTTGGAAGAGATTGCGATTGACTTGCCTTACATACGAATGTGAAGAATTTAGAAAATTATGTCTTATTTTTAATTTCGAGGACGAAATTATTTTAAGTTGGGTAGATTGTAAACCCCCTCACCCAAAATTAGGCCTACTTGGCTTAGAAAGAGAAACTAGGGCTAGTTTGAATCCAATTAGAAATAGAACACCGTATTTTATTTAAATTGGTAATATTTATATCACTTAGTGCGCCCTACCGTTGCTTCAATAATTGGAGCACTACACTAGCTATTGCCCTCTATGAACTTTGCACCCTTGCCCTAGACGTGCCAGTCATCTATTCTGACCTTTGCGTGACTTATAATTATGCTCTCTTGTGCTACATTTTAGTCGCACAATAATCGTCACAGATGTTATTTCTTAATTCCAAATAATTCTAACTTTGTATCCTTGTGCGTTCCAATCGAAATTGGAGACACAATCTTGATCTGTTTTGTGCAACCCAATCTATGACAATATTCTATTCTGAGTTCTCTATGTCAGTGACACTTGTGTCCCACCTAATTTTATCCCTATGTACTTCTAATTAATTCAAGAACACCTTGCGCATTAATTTTAATTAATTTAACCCAATTTCCATCTTTGTGCAATTTTTCAATTGTTGGGCACTTTTATGCAAAAGTGTATTGAGGTGTCCACACCATTGGACAATACATGAAGAAACCCATTTTCCCTTCATTATTTGGTAATATGAATTTTCTTCATGAATTTTCGGAATGTGCAACGCGCAACATCGCCCCCTCATTTAACCCTATTCTTGTATTTTAAACAATGTAAATTATAGCCCTCCAAACATCCCCATGTAAGGCCAAGCCCATCCCAAGAGTTGACCAAGTGTAAACCCCCTGATTTTTCAAAATTTTAAAAACTGGATTTTTCACAATTTTCTGGAAATTTCTGGGAAATTTCTGTAATTTAAAAACAGGGTTTTAATTATTCAAGGATTTTTAATTGATATTAAACAGTATTAAAATATTATGAAAATAATATTTTTGGATGTAAAATAAAAAAACTGGACTTAGGGCAATTTTTCTAGAATTTATCGGACCCCGGACCTATTTTTTAAATGCCTAAATAGTATTTATTTATTTAATTAATTATTTATTAAATTAATTATTGATTTTTAAAAGATTTTATTATTAATATTTTTATTTTTAATCCGGCCCGCGGCCCGTTGGGCCGGCCCGGCCCGGCCCGGCCCGGCCCGAGTCCAACCCGCAGCTGCTAGCGGGTCGGGTCGGATCCGCCGCCGCCCGCTAGCCCGACCCGCCGACCCGGTCTCACCCGCACCCACGACGCCACCCCTCCCGCGTCGTGCGCCGCACCCGCCGGCCGCGCCGCCCGCCGCTCCGCGCGCTGGCCACGACCCCGCGGCCACGTCTCCGCCCGAACCCCCCGCCCGTCTCGGCCTCCCCAACCGCCCCTCTCCCTATATAAATCCCTCGACCCCCAGGCCGTCGTCCACCCCGCTCCGCCACCGCAGCCCCGCTCTGCCATCCGCCGCCATCCACCGCACCGGCCTCGCCGCTCCGTCGGCGCCCTCGGCCACCCTGCTCCGCAGCCGACCACCGCCCCCTCTTCTCCTCCTCCTCCGCCGGCCTCCATCGACGACAGCAGCAGCAGCGAGCAGTCCCCGGCCGCCGGCGAGTCTCCGCCGCCTTCCAGCGCGCCGCCACCGCTGCCCCCGGCCCCTCCGCCGCAGCCCAGCCCCCAGCGCCGCCGTCTCCGCCGCGTGGCCGCCGGAGCTCAGCCGATCCCCAAAACCCTAATTTCTGTGTCCCTGTGTCCGGACACGTGTCCGACACGAGTCGGACACGGTTCGACCCTGGTTTTTCGGGTCCCCTTCAGGTGCGTGTAACTTTTGATTCGTAGCTCCGTTTTCGATTCTGCAAATTGCGTTGCGAAGCCTGTATGACCCTCTCGGTGTCCGGACAAACTGTTCGGGACATCGCGTCCTGTGGTGATCGCACACCGCGATCCAAAAACAGGAAAAACCCAGACCCTGTTTCACCCCGGAACTGAGTACGTCCCGCCAAACGGGACGACTTGGTCGTGCGCGGTCTTCACAGATACGTGCGCCTCGTCGATACGGACGTGTGGGTTTTCGCGGAAGCTGATTCGGGTGTGCGTGCACACCGAAATCAACGCGTATCCGCGGACATCGCCCCGTATCCGCCTTTTCTGCAATTCGACCTAACTTCGTGCACACACGTCGGATCGAGACGAAACTTGCGCCATCGGACTCGTAGCGATACGCTGGTCCTGTGGGTCAAGTTTGGTTCGATTCTGAGAACGTTGACGAAATCGCGTGTCGTGGGCCCCACAGGCCCCGCTCGACGGACGATTTTGTGTTCGGCTCATCGGAATTCAATTCTGAAAGTTCCGTTGGGTTCGTATCAGCGTTCCTGACCTGTTGACACTGAGTTTGGTGAATTTGGAGACCGTTGACCCTGACGCATTTTTTGGTGCAAAGCGGGCCCACCGGCGGACCCCGTTTTGGCCCGAAACTGCCGTTTCTGCCCTTGTCTCCAAATTGGACTCAAGGACAGGCGTTTCCAGCTGATTGATATTTTCTGGATCTGATGGTGATATTTGTTTCAGCGACCGGAGTACCGCCTGCAATTTCCGCCGAAGTCAGAACTGCGAACCGAGCCGGAACCACAGGCAAGTGTACCTCGCCGAAACTTGCAGCTTGCTACATATCTCCTGGACTTGGTTATACATCAGTGGGCAAGTAAAGCCTGCCAATTCTCAGATAATTCTGGTTAAAGTATTTACTTGATTGCTTGTAGTTTCATAAGTAACTTGCTTAACTGCTCAACCCAGGACACCTGACACTATTCATGTGACGGAATTGCCTGAGATATACCTGGTGATTCCGTATAGGTTACATATTCATGTCATTACAGTTTACATGCCTAGATTCTAGCCTGACTCATTGCATTAGTTCAAACTTGCGTGACTTGTACCTGATATATTCTGGAACTGTGACGTGAGATTACATGGGGTGGGGAGAGTATTACCATATCAAGGCTGATTATAATGTAAATAATGTTATCTGGAGGTGTCCTAGTCTCTGATACAGAGCTTTGGCACAAGTTCTGGCTCTTCTAGAAAATACTGCTATTGTTTCTTAGACACTGATCCTGTAGTAGTCTCAGCCTGAGTATGACTAAAACTCTCACTTGCATATCACTAGCTGGTTTACATATTTACCCTGCTGTTTATTTTATTACTGCACTGCATATGTTTTGGCTTGTATTTTCTGTACCTTGTTATGTCCCCTGAGGACCTGGAATGGACTATGTCCCCAGGTACAGCTGAAGAAAACTACCCCGAGGTGTACGGTACTGGAGCACTCCTTGGAGCAGAACAAGGAACAGGGGACGAGATAGTGGCCGAAGACTTCTCTTGAGCACCAGCTTCGGTTATACAGTATTTCCATTTCTAGCATTTTAAATTCCTGTCTTTTCTTAAATGTAACAGACTAATTCTCGGATTTGTTCCCGAGATAGCTTATTTGAGATTTCAGTATTTATTTCCATTGCATAATTTCTGGCTTTTAATCTGTGACTTTCTGTGGATGAGATTAGAAATACCTGAGACTTGTACTTAGTATTGCTAGACTACAGCTTAAGCATGCCCTGATGGATCCATTAAATTGGGTTGTCCATCGGTGCGTGCTGCTGGCCATTGCTCACGTGCTCAGTCCCTCGTCATTTTGGGACTGGGGCGTGACATGGTTTTTGTGGTGGCCCATGCAGGTCTACGACCAAATTGTTCGGTTTCAACTTAGGGACCGAACAGGCCTGCAATAAGATAGGATAAGTTTTTAGGATCTCATCCACTTGCTTGAATCGTTTTTGATATCTGTATCGTATTCGAACTAACTTGAACTTGCATCTTGCCTTGTTTCCTGTGCGCCTCTAATTGGGTATTTTGGATACAGGGAAATGGACCCACAAGAATGCAATGAGACTCCCGCCAGAAAGCCACAAGCTACAGGTGTCACCTACGACGACGACGTGACACCAGTCGGAGGAATCCCCACAACTCAACAGAGCCAGCAGGCAGGTCAACCTACCTCCCGATTTCGGCGCGACGACATTCCACCTCCGTCGCAGTTCGTCCCACCAATGCCCGTGTTCCCACCAGGACAGCCGATCGACGGGCAGCAAATATTTCAGATGATCTACGCGATGATGCAAGCACAGCAACAAGTCCAACACGAGGCTCAGCGTCGCGAAACTAATTTCTTGAGGGACAGCATCGTGACTGCACTGGAGCAGGCCAACCTACCAGCTCGACGGCCAACTACAGGCTCAATCACTGACTTCCGCCAACTGAAGCCCCGCACTTTTTCTGGAAAAGAGGAGCCCACAGAAGTTCACGAGTGGCTCACCAACATTCGGCATCAACTTGAAGCAGCTGAACTTCCACGGGAACGCTGGATGACTGCCGTCCGAATGCAATTGACGGATAATGCCCATCACTGGTGGCTATCCGAGGAGATGCGACTCGGACCAGACCGAGTCACCTGGGAAGAGTTCTCTAGACTCTTCCAGGAAATGTACATTCCTGCCATCGCTCGATCAGAACTGCGGGACAAATTCAATCGCCTCACTCAGGACTCCATGACGGTGGAAGAGTACAACGCTGAGTTCATTCGGTTGAGCCGCTTCGCCCCAACACTGATCCCGACAGAGGAAGAGAAGGCCGAGAAATTCTTCGACGGACTGAACATTGAGCTGCAGAAACTAATTGGGTCCGTCGCACCAACCTCGTACTCGGACGTCCTTGCTGCGGCTCGACGCATAGAGCGCGTCACCAAGAGAGAGACCAGACTGAAGCGGTCGTCCCCATCCGCACCAACCAAAGCAGCACAAAAAGAATCTGCAAAGAGACCGCACCAACAGCAGAAAGCATCTACACCACAAACGGTAGTCCTCCTTACTTGTCACTACTGTGGCAAAGCAGGACATATCGCCAAGGAATGCCGACGCAGACTAGGATTGTGTTTGGCATGCGGATCCCGTCAGCATTCAGTAAGGGATTGCACTCAACGTGGAGAAGGAGCACCAAGGGCGAACCAGCAAACTCCACCAGCGCCTCGAGCAGCACCCTACCAGCAAGCTCAGCAGCAACCGAGGAATCTACCTCAAGGACGAGAGCAAGCTTATGCGATGACTGTGCAGGACGCCGATGCGAGTAAGTGATTAATAGTTATCCGTCTTTTGTCTTGTTGTAGTTCGTGCCTCTTGGTTCGTGACCTCAGCCCCAACCTAGTAAATTGCAACTTGTTAATAATAGCCTGGTTTTCATAAAAGTTATGATTTTAACTAAATTATCCTGGAAAGTGTAAACTTTCAATTTTAGGGAATCGGTATTTCCCTGAAGTATCTTGTGATGTATTTTCAAACGATGCTTGCGACCGCGTCATCTCTGTTGACCGGTTATTCTTTGATTGCGAGGACGCAATCCTCTTAAGGGGGGTAGATTGTAAACCCCCTGATTTTTCAAAATTTTAAAAACTGGATTTTTCACAATTTTCTGGAAATTTCTGGGAAATTTCTGTAATTTAAAAACAGGGTTTTAATTATTCAAGGATTTTTAATTGATATTAAACAGTATTAAAATATTATAAAAATAATATTTTTGGATGTAAAATAAAAAAACTGGACTTAGGGCAATTTTTCTGGAATTTATCGGACCCCGGACCTATTTTTTAAATGCCTAAATAGTATTTATTTATTTAATTAATTATTTATTAAATTAATTATTGATTTTTAAAAGATTTTATTATTAATATTTTTATTTTTAATCCGGCCCGCGGCCCGTTGGGCCGGCCCGGCCCGGCCCGGCCCGAGTCCAACCCGCAGCTGCTAGCGGGTCGGGTCGGATCCGCCGCCGCCCGCTAGCCCGACCCGCCGACCCGGTCTCACCCGCACCCACGACGCCACCCCTCCCGCGTCGTGCGCCGCACCCGCCGGCCGCGCCGCCCGCCGCTCCGCGCGCTGGCCACGACCCCGCGGCCACGTCTCCGCCCGACCCCCCGCCCGTCTCGGCCTCCCCAACCGCCCCTCTCCTTATATAAATCCCTCGACCCCCAGGCCGTCGTCCACCCCGCTCCGCCACCGCAGCCCCGCTCTGCCATCCGCCGCCATCCACCGCACCGGCCTCGCCGCTCCGTCGGCGCCCTCGGCCACCCTGCTCCGCAGCCGACCACCGCCCCCTCTTCTCCTCCTCCTCCGCCGGCCTCCATCGACGACAGCAGCAGCAGCGAGCAGTCCCCGGCCGCCGGCGAGTCTCCGCCGCCTTCCAGCGCGCCGCCACCGCTGCCCCCGGCCCCTCCGCCGCAGCCCAGCCCCCAGCGCCGCCGTCTCCGCCGCGTGGCCGCCGGAGCTCAGCCGATCCCCAAAACCCTAATTTCTGTGTCCCTGTGTCCGGACACGTGTCCGACACGAGTCGGACACGGTTCGACCCTGGTTTTTCGGGTCCCCTTCAGGTGCGTGTAACTTTTGATTCGTAGCTCCGTTTTCGATTCTGCAAATTGCGTTGCGAAGCCTGTATGACCCTCTCGGTGTCCGGACAAACTGTTCGGGACATCGCGTCCTGTGGTGATCGCACACCGCGATCCAAAAACAGGAAAAACCCAGACCCTGTTTCACCCCGGAACTGAGTACGTCCCGCCAAACGGGACGACTTGGTCGTGCGCGGTCTTCACAGATACGTGCGCCTCGTCGATACGGACGTGTGGGTTTTCGCGGAAGCTGATTCGGGTGTGCGTGCACACCGGAATCAACGCGTATCCGCGGACATCGCCCCGTATCCGCCTTTTCTGCAATTCGACCTAACTTCGTGCACACACGTCGGATCGAGACGAAACTTGCGCCATCGGACTCGTAGCGATATGCTGGTCCTGTGGGTCAAGTTTGGTTCGATTCTGAGAACGTTGACGAAATCGCGTGTCGTGGGCCCCACAGGCCCCGCTCGACGGACGATTTTGTGTTCGGCTCATCGGAATTCAATTCTGAAAGTTCCGTTGGGTTCGTATCAGCGTTCCTGACCTGTTGACACTGAGTTTGGTGAATTTGGAGACCGTTGACCCTGACGCGTTTTTCGGTGCAAAGCGGACCCACCGGCGGACCCCGTTTTGGCCCGAAACTGCCGTTTCTGCCCTTGTCTCCAAATTGGACTCAAGGACAGGCGTTTCCAGCTGATTGATATTTTCTGGATCTGATGGTGATGTTTGTTTCAGCAACCGGAGTACCGCCTGCAATTCCCGCCGAAGTCAGAACTGCGAACCGAGCCGGAACCACAGGCAAGTGTACCTCGCCGAAACTTGCAGCTTGCTACATATCTCCTGGACTTGGTTATACATCAGTGGGCAAGTAAAGCCTGCCAATTCTCAGATAATTCTGGTTAAAGTATTTACTTGATTGCTTGTAGTTTCATAAGTAACTTGCTTAACTGCTCAACCCAGGACACCTGATACTATTCATGTGACGGAATTGCCTGAGATATACCTGGTGATTCCGTATAGGTTACATATTCATGTCATTACAGTTTACATGCCTAGATTCTAGCCTGACTCATTGCATTAGTTCAAACTTGCGTGACTTGTACCTGATATATTCTGGAACTGTGACGTGAGATTACATGGGGTGGGGAGAGTATTACCATATCAAGGCTGATTATAATGTAAATAATGTTATCTGGAGGTGTCCTAGTCTCTGATACAGAGCTTTGGCACAAGTTCTGGCTCTTCTAGAAAATACTGCTATGGTTTCTTAGACACTGATCCTGTAGTAGTCTCAGCCTGAGTATGACTAAAACTCTCACTTGCATATCACTAGCTGGTTTACATATTTACCCTGCTGTTTATTTTATTACTGCACTGCATATGTTTTGGCTTGTATTTTCTGTACCTTATTATGTCCCCTGAGGACCTGGAATGGACTATGTCCCCAGGTACAGCTGAAGAAAACTACCCCGAGGTGTACGGTACTGGAGCACTCCTTGGAGCAGAACAAGGAACAGGGGACGAGATAGTGGCCGAAGACTTCTCTTGAGCACCAGCTTCGGTTATACAGTATTTCCATTTCCAGCATT
This sequence comes from Iris macrosiphon, assembly GCA_036927795.1. Lineage (NCBI taxonomy): Eukaryota > Viridiplantae > Streptophyta > Magnoliopsida > Asparagales > Iridaceae > Iris > Iris macrosiphon. Next base: position 79,060 of record JAYESA010000541.1, on the reverse strand, counting down.
TTAAATTTCTGTCTTTTCTTAAATGTAACAGACTAATTCTCGGATTTGTTCCCGAGATAGCTTATTTGAGATTTCAGTATTTATTTCCATTGCATAATTTCTGGCTTTTAATCTGTGACTTTCTGTGGATGAGATTAGAAATACCTGAGACTTGTACTTAGTATTGCTAGACTACAGCTTAAGCATGCCCTGATGGATCCATTAAATTGGGTTGTCCATCGGTGCGTGCTGCTGGCCATTGCTCACGTGCTCAGTCCCTCGTCATTTTGGGACTGGGGCGTGACACCAAGCCCAAATTTTCTAGGTCAAACACCCAACCCAAGTTCTACATGTATATAAACAACTTTTCCTTCCCTTTTCTTTATTTTCTAAATCACCCCAACCTAAATCTAGCCGAACTCCTCCCTCTTCCTGTTTTAAAAACCGTATTAATTATTTAATTAATTATTTAATTGATTTATAGTATTTATTATCTAATTATAAGAAATAGAAATTATGAGATTTTTATTTTTAGGTAATTGTGCATTTAGAGTTTTATGGAGCGACCATAATTTTATCTTAATTTATTCCATATAGGAGACCCTGTGGACGACTAATAGATTAATTGTATGCTCTAAAATAAATTTCTAGAATTTTCTATATATATATATATATATATATATATATATAAATATAATGTTTATTAAAAAGAAATAGAAATGAATAAGAAAAAGAAATAGAAAGAAAAAGGAAAAAGAAAAAGGAATTAGAAATAAGATTAAAACCTAAACCCTAACTAATCCCAATACCCTAACTGCTATCCTAGTCCTACCCACTAACCCGTTAGACCCATTACCTAACCGTGTTTAATCCCACAGCAGCAGCGGCTAGATCCCACGCGCGCAGCAAGACCCCCGCCCTACCTATATATATCTACCATCATTAAACCCTAAACCCTAACCCTAAAATCTTCTTCTCGATACCCTGTGACCGCCGCCTCCAACCCAGGGCCACCGCCGGAGTAGCTGCACGCAGGCCGCGACCATCGCCGCTCGTCCGCGTCAACCCCGCCCGTGACCGAAATACACAGCAACGTACCCCTGTTCAAGCCTCGATTCCCGAGCCATCGCTCGACCAAAATTGACCCCGTCTTCGCCGGTATGATCTCCACCTATCCCTCTCTAAATCCCGTAGATTAGTTCCCATCGGTCAGCGCTAAACCCTAGGTAAAAATCGACGCCAAGTCGAGAAAAAACTACGTCATTTAATTTCAAAAAAACTGTTGCAACCACCCATGTTTAAGGACTCGTATCTCCCACCACAGAGATCCGAATTTAGTTTTTCTTCTTGCTATGCGAAGACCACCTAATCGAGATTAATTCCTGGAAATTATATTATTTTAATTGATGTTGTATGCTAAATTATTCTGGGTTAAAAATTACGAAAAACCTATTTTTCAACTTCTAAAATTTGTGATACAGAGTGTGCCCCGCCAAATGGGACCGTCCCGTCGCGTACCAATTACACCGAAAGGTGCGTATGGTATGTCCAGACGTGTGGGCTTTTGCGAAAACTGATTCGGACGCGTGTGCGCGTCGAAATCAACCCGTATCCGCAAAAATTCTCCGTATCGCGACTTTTGCAAAACCCTGCGCCAATTAGTGTACGCTTGTCAGAATGCGACAAAACTTGCTCCACTGGACTCATGGTATCGCGCTGGTCCTGTGACCCAATTTTTACGTAATTCTGAGACAGTTGACCAAACCGCCTGATTTTGGGGCCCACGATTGACTTTTTGGGCGAAATTGTGTTCGGCTTACCGGAATCCAAAACTGGACATACCGATGAGTTCGTACTGACATTTAGAGTTAGTTTGACTATAGTTATCCCATTTAGAGACCTTTATTCTTGGCACGCTTTTCGGTACAAAGTGGGCCACATGTGGACTCCACGTTGACCCAAAATTACTGTTTTGCCCCTGTGTCCAAATTGGACGAAAGGGTAGTGATTTTTAGCTATCTTGCTGATTCTGGAAATGTTGGTGATGTTTATTTCAGTAGCCGGAGACGTTCATTATGAGGCCGTAGTTTCTAACTCTTGGTGTTTGACATATGGACGTTACATTTTGTAGCTCTCTTGCCAGGCAAGTATACCTTGCCATTATACTGTAATTTATATTCCATACATTGCATACATCTTTATTTCTATCATTTAGTTCATGTATTTTAACTGCTACATAAAAATGCACGTCCAAGGAAACTTGGGTGCAACGACGGTGTCGTCGTGATCTGTTTTATTATGTATATGCATTGACCTAGTTTATGAGACCGCCCCATTATCATGAAGCATCATTAGGTTCATTGGCCATGACACAGTTGTTACACGAGTTGTGAGTCTCATATAGATCACGGACTGCGTATTGGGTTGGCCTCCTGTACGTATGAGCTGTACGTTAGGGATAACTGCTGTTAGAAACTTTGCATGCTAGTAGACTTGGCAGTTATTAAAAGTATTATCGTGTCATGGATATGACATATTTAGAGCATGGGGTGGGGAGAACAACAAGTAAGGCGTTTGGGCTCCGTTGCACTTTCTTTTTTGTAACTCGGATGCTCCACCGGAGATACGGGCGGTGATGACCCCTATATTACAGGCGGCCTCTGCATTTCAAAAGATAACATGCTTTGTAGGCCCCTGATTCTCCGAGAGAATCATGCCAATCCCATTTATGGCCAGATAACCCACGCGTTGGGAAAGTTGTTCTTAAACTGCATTCACTTAGACGGTTAGGCGACCCCTTGGATGTTTATTTCAGTACTTTATTGGCATGCTTCTATGTATCTTGTTATGTCCCTCTGAGGACCTGGTCCCTTTTCAGGTGTAGATGTTCATGAGTATTCGCATGAGTGCAGATCCGGACTTGCTACGCATATTCCGAGGAGGTCTTCTATTCGAGCCCCGTGATTGTTAGTTTATATTCTTATATTGTGTTTGTTGTGTTGCACTTATATATTCGAGTTGGTAGTGGATTTATTTCCATCCGACTGTCATCTTTAGATACTTCATATTGAGATCTAGTTATATAGATATTGGTTATTTATTTATATTAATTTTTGTGGATGAGATTTAGATTATGCCTGTGACTTGTGATAGATTTTACCACTTGTGAATTATTGTTATTCATATTACACCGTACGCATGTGTTATGGTTTCCATATATTGGAGTTGCCATATACATGCGACTAGCATGCTTATGTGTCCTAGTCCTACGTATTTTGGGACTGGGGCATAACAGTAGCTGTTAGTGACGCTGATGATACTGAAGTTTTCCTGTGGAGTTTGACTACCAATTGCCCTGGGGTTTTTATGGAAAAATAATCTTTGTCTAGAGAGCATCTCTGTCCTCAAAGTTTGACCACAAAGGGTTCAGGTGCCTTTCTTCGAAGCTTGACCACGAGGGAATTAGCTGTGGAGATTGGACGTCCATTGAGATGGACCCTTAGAGGAGTGCCTGAAGCTGTAACAGTGTCGGCTTCATCATCGGCGTCAATACCACCTTCTTCTAGATGGATTTTTTTATACAAGATAGAGTCGGAGTAGGATGCCTTAATCCCTTTGAAAGGATCTACGTCGGCAAATTTTGTCTTGACAACACCGTCTTTGCTGATGTATTTTAAGCACTGGTGGAGAATGGATGAAACAATCATATATTCATGTATCAAAGGATGCCCGAGCAGGACATTGTAGGATACCTCTACGTCAATGTATAATAAGTCACTTCTGTTCGGAGATCGCCTATTGTCAGTCCAGAGGCAGATCAAAGATGGTAGAACATGGGCCAATAGCAGAGCTACAAACGAAACCCAAAAGTTTGTTCTCTACTAGAACCCAAGTTGTCATCGAGACACAGAGCTTTCGGCAAACAAGTTTGCCCTCTGAGGAACTCAATTCCAATGAATCATCAAACCAATAGAGAAGATGGCACACTAGAAACTCGAAGAGTCTTTCTCCAAGTGATGCACAAATCCTAAGAAACATACCTCTAAGAACAGGTTACAAACTGAGTACAATAAAAAGGAAGCTACAAATAAAAATGTTCTTCTCTTTACGTTCACAGACGCTATAATGAGAAAGAACATAACAAAGAGAATAAGAAGAAAGATAAAAAAGAACTCATACTGGGTGATTAAAACCACCGGTGCTCAAAGCAAGATTCTCTCTATCCGCGATCCACTCTCAAGAATCTGTAAGTTCTAGAAGAACTTTTGGAATGCTTGTGTCACCCCCCTCCTGGACTCGCACGAACTCCTGGACTCCTCTTGCCGGCGCAACAGCCTCTTCAATTCTCTCTCTCTCTCTCTCTCTCTCTCTCTCTCTCTCTCTCTTTCTCGAAATCTCTCTTATGAGGGCTGAGAGGAGAGTATTTATTGAGGAGCCTGCCCCCCTTAGTCGACTACAAAGAGATAGGAACAAATTTAATTCAAATCCCACAAAATTGAAACTGAATTAAATACGTAATCTTTCCATAACTGACTCGCTTCTGTCTTCAGCGTAGCAGCGCATTAGCACAATAGTGCAGCAACGCAGTGGCCAAGCGTGCATGTGCGCAATAGCACAATAGCGCAGCAACGCATAGCCGCGCATGACAGATCATGGCCGTGCATGCGCCCGCGCATCACCCGTTCAGCACTCGCTCAACTCCCTGCTCAAGCACCCGTGCATGCAACCACGCTAGCAACAACGTATACAACTCGTTCATAAAATGAGTGCATCTAATGCGCATAAGCGCCATACGCCGATACTGATGTGCTAAGTGCAAAGTGTAAAGGGCGCCAATAAAGCGCCATTTTGTACCTTTGAGCCCTAGACCGAGCCCGAGCCCGAGTCCAAGTCCGAGTCCGAGTTGCTAATCCCCTTTAGGGATTAGCTCCTATATTATAAATTCCACGAGCATGACAAAAATCTTAAAAGCTTACATGAAGGAGTTAATCCTTTTTCATCCTAATAAAATACCCCTACATGGCACCTATGTGCCTTACCATACCCCATGTGCATACCTCAACACAAGCAAAATATTATACTGAGATACCCACTTGGTGGTGTAGCCAATATAGGACTATCTTTCATAGTCTAAAGGCAAAAACACCAACAATCTTCCATATATCTCAATATATGGGTTGAGCGTTCCCCACAGTGACTGCCCATCATACATTAGGATAGATGTCGCTTCGACTTAAATCTTTCCGCATGGGTCAAATAACAGTATGATATACGAATGGACTAGGTCTTGAATTCTGTACCATAGCTGTAATTCTTTCTACTCACACAATGACATCAACTTTGCTTCCGGTTGCACATTAAAGGCTCTGTGCACGCCTAGTTTTGGTGTATGTATTTTGGACGTCTATAAGTTTTTCTCAAAAGACGGCCTTTATCTCTTTCCATACACTCTAGGTAAGTTCTTTTAAAGAGTCCTTGGTATGAAGCCTTGCGCTTCATTGTGGTGCTACACCGCTATTACTTGGCCTAAAGCCGAGGTTCACTCCCTCATGTGGTGTCATCCACTATAGTATGAGGTCTCAGCCTTTTTGTAGTGCCATACTACTCAGTATGAAGTCTTGTGCTTCCTTGTGGTGTTAAGCCGCTGTGACATAGCCTAAAGTCGAGGATTTATATCTTTTGCCTCTGTAGTGTCATACCACTGTAACATGAGGTGACCAACTTCTTTGTAGTGATGCATACCATTCTTTATTGTACAATATTAGACTACCTGTCTATGTGCGGTGCTACGCTACTGTGACATGGCTCGCGAAGCTGAGGCATTACCCTATCGGGGAACCTCATGGTGGTGTCACCCACAGTAGCATGGAGACCTTATGCTCCCTTATAGTGATGCGCTACCGTACTTCCTGTAAAGTACACCAGATATTCACCCTGCCCGAGAACTCATTAAGGCGTCAAAGCTATCCTCCCATAGAAAATGTTATATTCAAGAACAAATAGTAGACCATAGTGGTTTCGGGTATGTATCCCATAATTCTATGAGGACTACCCACTGTACCTGATATTCTCCCAGTAAATTATCCTTCTTTGAACCAAAATATAGATGCCTAGTAGATTTCTCTTCGAACTAATAGCATAAAACTTTATGGTAGAATTACAAAGATACAATATCAGAATGTCTTCAATCCCATTTTTATTGTTGTATCCTCGACCAGTTGGTGCTTGAGACCTTTGGTGAACAGATCCGCGAGGTTCTCCTGACTCTGAACATCAATCACGGTAATGACTCCAGTTTGATAAGACCATTCACTGCCCTGTGCCTTAGACACACAGTCATCTTCTTACCATTGAAGAGGTCATTTGATGGCACCACTGTAGTCGCCTGGTTATCGCAGTATATCGGTACTGTCAGAATTTGTGCACCAACCACTGAAAGATCATACATGAGCTCCTAAAGCCATTCTGCTTCATCCGCTGCAGCCTCCAGTGCATAGAATTCAGATTCCATCGAGGAATGAGAGAGTAACGTCTGCTTCTTCGACTTCTACGATACAGCTGCTCCACCCATAGAGAAAACATATCCTCTTGTGGACCTTTCGTTCTTTACTTCTGAATACCAGCTTGCATCATTGAAGCCTTCCACTACTGTCAGATACCCGCTGTAGTACAGTGCATACTTCTGAGTCCTCTTGAGATATCTCATCACTCTCTTCACAGCCTTCCAGTGATCTATACTTGGGTTGCGCGTGAATCGACTCAGCATCCCCACGGCAAAAACTATGTCAGGCCTTGTGGCAATTATTGCATACATTAAACTTTCGATGATGTTGAGTACTCCAGCTGCCTGACGCTTTCCTTAGGATTTTGCTTTAGCTTCTTGTCACACTTGTTTGGAGTATCGATTCCTGGAAGATCCTAATATCCATAGCGTGTGAGCATATTCTTAAAATAACGAGACTGTGACTATGCCGCTCTAGTATTCATTTGGATTGACTTTATCCCGAGGGTAACATCAGCTTCCCTCAAGTCCTTCATATCGAACTTGGATGAGAAAAACTTTTTTGTCTCAGTGACTCGTGCAAGATCCGTGCCTACGATCAGCATATCGTCCAAGTATAGACAAACAATGCCTTCTCTCCCGTCAACGAACTTCGTATAAACATACTTGTCTGTCTCGTTGACCTTGTACCCGTTTGATCTAATAACTTTATTAAATTTCTCGTGCCATATCTTGGGAGCTTGCTTTAGACCATATAATAATTTTAACAACTTATAGACTTTGTCTTCAAGGCCCTTGATGATGAATCCTTTTAGTTGTTGCATGTAAATCTATTCGGTCAACTCTCCATTCAGGAATGCTGTTTTGACATCCATATGATGTATAACTAGCTTATGAATTACACTCAGAGCAATCAATATTCTGATGGTCATCATTCGCACTACTGAAGCATATGTGTCAAAATAGTCGATCTCCTGCTTTTAAGAAAATTCCTTGGCAACCAACCTTGCCTTGAACTTGTCAACGGTTCCATCAGCCTTCATATTCTTCTTGAAGATCTACTTACATTCGATTGGTTTAGCTCATTCAGGCAGATTAACTAACACCCAAGTGTTGTTAGAGGTTATTGAGTTATACTCATCATTTATAGCCTCCCTCTAGAAAATAACATCTCTAGTCTTTATCACCTCATCATCGGTAAGCGGATCTGCTTCGACTTTACAGGTGACAAAATATTCTCCAAAGTCCTTCGGTCTCCTTACTCGCTTAGATACTAGTTTTGCGAGTTCTGGTTTGAACATTATCTCTGGTATGACAACTTCTTCTTGGACTACATCTTCATTGGAAGCTTCAGCCTCCTATGCACCCACACTATTTTTGGAATATCCGCTTTAACAATGTTCTTGTGACTTACAAGTTTATCTTCAAAGAATTCTGCATTACGAGATTCAATGATATAATTTGATTCAATATCAAGAATCCTTCGAATATCACTCTTCTCAGAATAACCTAGGAAGATGGTCTTTGTAGTCCTCGTACCCAGCTTCTGAATCTCCAAGTCCGAAAGTTTCACAAACGCCAGATACCCCCACACTCGAATGACATTTAAGTTGGGTCTGACTTTGAACCAGAGTTCATGAGGAGTGACATCAAAAGTTGCGTATGGCACTCTGTTCAGGATGAACTTAGCCATCAACGCAGCTTCTCCCTAGAAGCAGTTTGGAAGACCCATAGTTAACTGCATTGAGTTCATCATCTCTGTCAATGTTCTATTCTTCCTCTCAGCTACTCTATTTGATTGAGGAGAATACAGAGAAGTTGTATCATTGATAATTCTATATTCTTTGCAGAATGGTGCGAATTCAATCGAACTATACTCTCCGTCTCGATCACTTCTGAGTCTCTTGAGTTGTTGCCCTGTTTGACGTTCAGCCTAAGCCTTGAACTCCTTGAATGCTTCATCTTTTGACTTGAGCAGATAGACAAACCCATACTTTGATTAGTCATTGATTGGAGAACTGCTTAAAGTCAAAGATATTTAAGTGTACTAACTCTAGAAGATCTGTGTTCTGATTTATCCGTTTGAACAATTTTTTTGTGATCTTTGTTTGTGCACCGACCTCACACTTCTCTACCTCCTTACCCCCATATTTGAAGATAAGCCCTAGACTAGACATATTGTTTATTCTTTTACAATGTATATGTCCTAGTCTATTATGCCTTAACTCAAGAGAATAACCAGAAGGAGAGACTACATTTATAATTTTATGCAGAGTTATAAGTTGAAGTTTAAACATCCCTTCGGTACAAAATACTTTTCCGAAGTATGTTTCTTTGTAGGATATCATAATATGTCCAGTATTAATGTTTATCCTTAAGCCTGCGTTGCAGAGCAGACTTCCCGAGACCAGGTTCTTAGCTATCATCGGTATATGCTTTACATCCTGAAGCATCAGCGACTTTCCCAAAGTCAGGTTTAGTACCACCATTTTGGTCCTAAGTACTTCAGCTTGTGCCTGGTTTGTCACCATAACCTTCTCATAAGTAGGCTTGTATGTGGTGAACAACTCCCTTTTTGACAATATGGCAGGATAAGCCAGTGTCCACCCACCAGTCAGTGTCGACACCAGCCATCACAACCGTGCAATGATAGTAACCTTGTTAGGCTTACCTCTGTCTGTTAGGCTTGGATCTGCAACCATTCCGGTAGTGGTCCTTCTTTCCATAGTTAAAGCAAGTCATATCTGACTTGGACTTGGGCTTCGATTTGAATGAAGCCGACTTCACCTTCAAATGGTTGAAGTCCTTCTTCTTGTTGTGAGAAGCCTTCTGCTTTCCTTTGGAATTATCAGTAGGCACCAAGTTGGCTTTTGGCAACTGCTTGGAAAGGGAGTCCAACTTCAGTTGCTCCCTGGCTTCATCTTCAATGTGAATCCAGTGAAGAAGATCTTCGATCTTGATCTCCATCTTCTTACGGTACATATTAGTTTTGAACTTGATCCAACTTGGAGAAAGCTTGGTGACAATATCCCCTACCATGAACTTGTCTTCCAGCTTCATGCCCTCTTCCTCCAGTTTTTGCTGCATCATCATAAGTTCCTTAACTTGTGGTAGAATTACCTTCTCATCTTCAAATTGCATAGTAATAAATTTCTTGATGAGATAGATTTTGAAAATTTTCTCATCAGTTTTGTAATGCTTCTCAAGAGCTTCTCAAACATCTTGACTTTTCTTTCTTTCTATAGGACCCTGCCATCGAGTCGACCATAAAATTTAGAATCTACAAGCTGAAGAGTTCGTTGGCTTCTTTCTACTTGGAGTGCGCATCCTGCGCCACACCAATTTTAAGTTCTCCTCCATCTTCAGGAATGGTAGGTTCAGGATCAACCAACACGTAAGCAACTTTGACAAGACGAAGATTTAGAGATATCTTTCTCTTCCAAATATTGTAGTGTTCGCCATCAAACTTCTCAAGCTTGTGAAAGCTAGTATCGAGAAGGTTTGAGCATTTTTCCATCTAACTCGGATCTTCCTTTAAGATTGTCAGTCCTGAGGTGGATCAAAGATGGTAGAACACGGGCCAATAGCATAGCTACAAGCGCTCTCTACTAGAACCCAAGTTATCGTCAATACACAGAGCTTCCGACAAATAAGTTTGCCCTCTGAGAAACTCAATTCCTACGAATCACCAAACCAATAATGAAGATGGCGCACTAAAAACTTGTAAGAGTCACTCTCCAAGTGATGCACAACTCCTAAGAAGCACACCTCCAAGAAAAGGTTACAAACTGACTATAATAAAAAGGAAGTTGCAAATAAAAATATTCTTCTCTTTATGTTCGCAAATGCCACAATAAGAAAGAATAGAACAAAGAGAACAAGAAGAAAGATCATAAAAGAACTCTTGCTAAGGTGATTAAAACTATCGGTGCTTAAAGCAAGATTCGTCCTATCCGCGATATGCTCCCAGGAACCAGCAAGTTCTCAAAAAACTTCTGGAACGCTAATGTCACCTCTCTCCTGGACTCGCACAAACTTCTGGACTCCTCTTGCCGGCGCAGCAGCCTCTTCAACTCTCTCTCTCTCTCTCTCTCTTTCTCAAAATCTATCTCTTATGAGGGCTGAGATGAGAGTATTTATAGAGGAGCCTGGACCCCTTAGTTGGTTACAAAGAGATAACAACGAATTTAATTCAAATCCTATAAAATTAGAACTAAATTTAAGACGTAATCTTTCCATAACTGACTCGCTTCTATCTTCAGCGCAATAACGCATCAGCAAAACAGTGCAGCGGCACAGTGGCCCAGCTCATGCACACAGCAGCACAACAGCACAACGATGCATAATCGCGCATGGCAGCGCATGGAAACACATGCGCCCTCATATCGCTCGCTCCCCACCCGTTCCCCACCCTGCTCAAGCACCCGCGCATGCAACCACTCTAGCAACATCGTATGCAACTCGCACATAAAATAAGTGCACAAGCGCTTCTAATGCGCACAAGCACTATGCGCCGATGCTAACGTGCTATGTGCAAAGTGTGCCAACAAAGTGCCAATTTGCGCCCTTGAGCCTGAGTCCGAGCCCGAGTCTGAGTTTGAGTCTAAGTCACTAATCCCCTTTTGTGCTCAGCTCCTATGGAATAAATTCAATGAGAATGACAAAAAGCTTAAAAGCTTACATGAAGGAGTTAATCCTTTTTATCCTAATAAAATACCCCCACATGACACCCATGTGCCTCACCATAACCCATGTGCTCACCTCAACACAAGCAAAATATTATATTAAGATACCCACTTGGTGGTGTAGCCAATATGGGACTATCTTTCATAGTCCAAAGGCAAAAATACCAATACCTATTTGGCATTTTAGACGAATCTTGCCTAGAGGATAGCTTCTCCCGTCATAGAAGTCGCTGATGGTGGTGTTGGTGGCTGCCAGCCGATGCATCAGAATCCCCAAGGTTTGTAGCAGACTTCATGGGATAATGATGAGAGATGAGCCGGGGTCGATATGCATTCGGTCTACCTTAATGGCTCTAATGTATCTTGTATAATACAGGAAGACCATGCATATTGTTCTTCAACAACATATCCTGCTGGGATAATGTGATGTTTGGGATTGCCTCCATCATGCTGTTGCAATAAGGACATGAGGTGGGATTCTTTCGGCTGGTGGCTTGACCTTATTCAAATAAGAGTCGACATTTTATAATGCCTCACTTAGAGTATCACGAGTCTTTATGGAAAGACGCTGGAGATCAAAGAGTGACAACTTTGCGGGATTATTTACCAGCTGTGCCTGTATGTTGAAGTTGTAAGGCTTCTCCAGCCCTTGAGTTGTGTCCAGATGTTTATCATAGCGAGTATCCTTCTTTTGCTTGTCTGTTGTCGGAAGCTGGGATGGACCTGGATCGGAGGTAGGGGGTTCAACTGCTGGAGGTGCAGAGTCATCGAGGGCATTGTAGTCGTGCTGATAGGTTAGTCCCAACCTGGTTACCCCTGCCAGAGCTTCGTCAGTTGACGAAGAGTGTGTGACAGGACTTGGTCTTTTTTCCTTTGGACATGGAGGTAGGCAGTGCTGCTGACCGGGTCATATCTTGCATTTATGCTTTTTGCCATGCTGGTAACTTTTTTTCCATAGGGGCTAAGCCCCAAAGGGTCTTAGCGACTTGGACTTGGACTCGGACTCAGGCGCAAAGTGACACTTTATTGGTGCACTTTACACTTAGCACATCGCGAGTTTTATTCTCGGGTTGCAAGCACATCAGCATTGTCACAATGTGCTTGTGCACTGTTGTTGCGCTCATGCGCTCATTTTATGCGCGAGTTTTACGCTCGGGTTGCATGCGCGTGTTGAATGCACTTGTTGCATTAGCGGGTGCCGAGAGGGTGCTAAATGGGCGCTGAACGGGCTATGCATTAGGCTGCGATTGTGGGATATCCATTTTGTATATTGGCTTTTTAGTTCCACATTAGAAAGAAGAGGAGGATTAGCTTCCATCCCTCCTTATATAAAGAGCCCTCTAGCCTCCTTTTGAGAGACACCAAAAAGTTGAGAAAGAGGAGTCCAAAGAAATTCATTCGAGTCACACAAAGAGGTGACTACGAGCGTTCCAGAAGTTCTCTTGTGAACTTGTTGGCTCCTGGGAGCAGATCATCGATAGAGGATGAATCTTGATTTGAGAAACGATGGTCTTTACCCCCCAGCAAGAATAATTTTATTATTATTTATTTTTCTATTTTTTCTTCTTGGTTTATTCTATCTGATTGCAACTGCATTTTGCAAGGAAGAACGAAGGTAGTTTTTATTTTATTGTAACTCTGTTCTATCCGTCTGCAACTGCGATTACAAGAAAGAACGAGAAGTTTGGTTAATTTTGATTCTTTTGTAATCTTGAGAGCAAGTTGTAATTAGAATCCTTTTATAGTTCTTCGTGGAAATCGAGAATAGTCAGAGTGAGAACTTTTGTGTGAACCTCTGATCTCGACCATGCATTCTTCTGTCTTTAGTTAAGCCTCGGGACTAACAATCTCAAAGCAAGATCCGAGAAAGATAGACAGCAATTGTGTAAAACTTTTCGATAATAGTTTTAACCTAACTTGAGAAGTTTGACGGGGATCATTACAACGCTTGAAAGAGGAAGGTTTGCCTTAATCTTCAACTTGCAGAGGTGGACTACATTCTGACAGAACCAGAGTCAGTTGTTCCAGACGGTGATGATACTACTGTTCGGGCAATTGCTACTACAACTGCTAAGCAGAACAATTGGAGAAGAGACAACAACCTTTACAAGATGCTGATTCTGAACTCCATGGAGGATACTCTGGCGGAGTCATAAAGGAAGGCAGACTATGCTAAGGTCGTCTGGGAGTCTCTAGACATGCATTACAAGGATGATGAGAACCACAACAAGATTTATGTGACTGAAAAGGTCTGGAATATGCAATTTTAGGATGACGGACCATAGACTCAGACTCGAACTCAGACTCAAGGGCGCAAATTGGCACTTTGTGGGCGTAATTTGCACTTAACATGTCAGCATCATCGCAAGGCACTTTTGCACTATTGTTGCGCTCTTGCGCTCATTTTATGAACGAGTTTTATGCTCGGGTTGCATGCTATGTTGCATGCGTGTGTTGCATGAGCGGGCGCTGAGCATGTGCTAAATAGGTGCTAGACGGGTGCTGAGCGGGTGCTGAACGGGCGCTGAGCGGGCTATGCATTGGGCTACGATTATGGGATATCAATTTTGTATATTGGCTTTTTAGTCCCATATCAGAAAGAAGAGGAGGATGAGCTTCCATCCTTCCCTATATAAAGAGCCCTCTTGCCTCATTTTGTGAGACGCCAAAAAGTTGAGAAAGAGGAGTCCAAAGTAGTCCGTTCGAGTCACACAAAGAGGTGATTACGAGCATTCTAGAAGTTCTCTTGTGAACTTGCTGCCTCCTGGGAGCAGATCATCAATAGAGGACGAATCTTGCTTTGAGCAATGGTGGTCTTCCCTGTTCGAGCAAGAATAATTTTTTATTATGTCTTCTTCTCCTTTTTTCTTCTTGGTTCATTCTATCTGATTGCAACTGCCTTTTGTAAGAAAGAATGAAGATAGTTTTTGTTTTATTGTAACTCTGTTCTGCCCGTATGCAACTGCGATTGCAAGAAAGAACGAGAAGTTTGGTTAATTCTGATTCTTTTGTAATCTTGAGAGCAAGTTGTAATTAAAATCCTTTTATAGCTCTTTGTGAAAATCAAGAATAGTTAGTGTGAAAACTTTTGTGTGAACCTCTGATCTTGACCACGCGTTCTTCCATCTTTGGTTAAGCCTCAGGACTAACAGAAACTTCAAAAATTGTTCCACATAGGACTAGTCATCTACGAAAAAATTATGCAAAAAAAAGAAATTGTTAATATTTAGGGATTTAGGAAGGAAGGAAGAAGAAGGCATTTTTTTATATACTTGGAGTTGTGACACCCCCTAATAATTCTCAATGGGCATTTTGGGTATTAAAATTTTAGTAAATTTGTGATGCCCTTATCAATTGTTGTAGTATCATTATCATTTGTTTATCAATATTATATATTTATATTTATATTTTTTATATTAATTAAATATCCTAACAACTTCTATTTTTTAGAATAAAAGTTTATTAGAAAAATTTATTAAGTAAATATTTATTAATTTTGATTATGTTCAAGATGTGACATGGGTCAAATGGCCCAAAGTTTGGGATGTGTCGGCTTATACCCGATTAACGATCTAGCCCAAACCCATAATGATTAATTTATTACAAATATTATAATTAATTCAATAATTATTATTAATTATAATATTAAAATTTAACTTTCATCCTACATTCTTCTTCCAAAAAGGAGGATGTTGCAAATATATATATATATATATATATATATATATATATATATATATATTTGTCAAGAAAACAATATTATGATAAACCATTAAGCAAACAACATTATGGTTACTTTCTTTTATCATAATTTTTTTATTAAGGTATCATTGATCGAATGACACAATAAGGAACATAAGAGATTATTTTGTTAAGGTATAAAAATTAAAAATTAGGACAAAATACACTCATTATTGGAGAATTGTTGAGAGAAAGAGAACTCCAATTCTTCGATCACATCTAGCCTGTACGTTCACCTGCATTTGTATTAATTGATGATCAATACTCATCTTCTCACGTTCTGCCAGAATTCGATATTAATACAAAAATCGATGAAGGTAAGCAATAAATTCCATCAAAAATATCAAAAAAATGTATTTATATAATTAACAGCCAAAGATCAGCGAAAACAAACAATGGAAATGTCTTCCAGACACGATCCACTGCTAGGACTAAATTCTGAAGAAGTCAATCCAAACGTAGGAAGGGTATTATTTAATTTGTAACAATCAATCGATATCGATAGGATTTTTATACCCAGGGTCTCTGACTACGAGTGATGCACTATACTTTGAAAGCAAGCTTATCAGCCAAGTATGGCAAGCTTCTTGTGACCGTAGTTAGCTTCTTGAGGATATGCTTCTTGATTTACAATAGATTGAGGGATAGTGCTTCGATAGGATTACTCTAGTCATAAGTTGGTCCTTTGATGTTGTAAGCGTTAGTTGTCCCATGATTTTGAGCAATGTGGTTCTGCACGAGGCGCATTATTGATAGAGGTAGAAGATTATTGGTAAAGTTTTTGATATAGTTGGATTAAATTTGGTTGAATGAGATGTTAGATGAATTTTTCTAGGCATGAGGACCTTGCATTGATTGAGGAATGATAGAAGTTTTGCTCGACTGATCTTTGAACTTATCTAAGGTGTATTCAAGTTGGATATAGAGGAAGATGTTTGGAGCTTATTGATGTTTGGCTCTTTGAGTATTATTAGGGCAACTTTGGATTTGAAGAGTAGCCTTTGGATTTAGTGTAGTGAGTTATCGTAGGTGTGTTTGATGTGTACAGAAGGAATTAGAGCAAGTATTGATTAAAGTTGGAAGATGTTTCATGATTGATTTGGTTGGTTTAGCATGTTGGATGGTAGTTTTGCTGCGGAGTCGGGATTAGAGTTTGAATAACAGTTTCTTCAGTATTTAGTTGATCAAGTTTGTTCTTGTAAGTTTGGAGGATAAAATTTTCTGAGTGGTGTATTATGTAATATTTTGCTCCGATTGATATCTTGAGATGATTTATTGGTGAAGTGTCATTTGGACTTAGGCTCATTCAGAAGATTGTTCAGATATCTTCTTAGTCAAAGAAGAGTATTTCTTTAGGTGGGTGGTTTCGATGATCCCTTCTTTGCTTTACCTTCACACAATAAATGGATGCTGCATGTTTAGTTCCTAATGCTATAAGTGGATGCATGCTAATAAAAGAAGTGAACCTACACAGATAAGAGAGTAAACCTATTATGTACCATATTGTATAGAACACTTGTTGGAGGAGATAGTCTTTCTTATGTATTCATGTTTTAGTCATATACTTTGTTCTAATCATATTGACTTGTGCAAAGTAAAATTTCTTTGACCATATAACTTGGACTCTCTAAACTTGATGTTATAGAAGTAAAATTTTGTACTATCATGGTATCCTATCATATGAATATAACACTGTTGTTAAAGTTGTCATACAGAATGTAGTATTACTACTTTATACAAAAAAAATATCATTTTGTATTTCAAATAAGGTAACATAGAAGGTTTAGGACCGTTGCAACGCCAGTGAAGTATTCCTGGAATGTGAGCTGCGTAGACAAGTTCCTGGACTGGAAAGGATGAGTTCGAGCAATTTCTCGTAGAACTCTATTGCTAATTAGAGATTGTATAATACGATTATTTTAGATTTTATAATGCATCTGTGTAGAGCCTAGATGTTCACACATTTGTAAGGTCATGGATAACTTGTGGACAAGATTTTGCTTCCTCCAATGATTGTTGGGGCACTATGATTGTGTCCACCTAAAAGGAATGAGGTATTACAGGAATTTTAGTAGGATGTGCGACCTGGACTAGAAGGGTGTCATGCCCTAGTCCCAAAATATGTAGGACTAGGAATACGTAAGCATGCCAGTCGTATGTATATATCAACTCCAATATATGGATACCATAATACACACGTATGCTGTAATATAAATATTAACTCACATGTGGTATATATATTGTCACAAGTCACAGGGCATAACTAGATCTCATTCACAGAATCAAATAACCAATCAACTATATAAATGAATAAAGTATAAAATGCTTGATAAGAACAAGTAGTTGGGTGGAGACAAATCCACTACCAACTAGAATATAAGAGAAACCACATAATGTACATCTAATGAACAATGAGGCTCGAAGAGAAGACCTCCTCGAAAGAGAGAGAAGTAGCAAGTCCTGATCCGTGCTTATGCGAATAGTCAAGATCGTCTACACCTGAAAGGGACCAGGTCCTCAGAGGGACGTAACAAGATACAAAGAAGCATGCTAATTGAATACAGTAATGCATGCATAATAGACAGAAAATATATAAGTACGCTGTACTAGACAATCTATATGAATATGCATAATAAGGACAACCATTTCGACGTATGGGTAGGTGTAGGATACTCTATCTATCTCACAACTCACACACAAGTCCATGAACATCAGAAGCCGTCATACCTCGAGGGTAGCGACCAACTCGACATCAAAAATCGATATACCTCGAGGGTAGCGACCAACGTGACACAACTATCGTAGTGCGTTCTAGTTACTACGGTTTACCAGAGTGGGTTGCCCATACACCTACTGATTGTCCTCCCCTCCTATGATACTATGTGTCAAGTGTGTGTCAATATATATAGTATATAATTATGACTGAAAGAAAATACATATATAATGAATATACAAAAATATGATAAGCATGCAAAGTACTATAAGCAATTTGGCAAGGTATCTTGCCAGGCAAGAAAGCTGCGAAGTGTAAGCGTCCAAACGTCAAGCACAAGGGATCAGAACTATGGCATCAGAATGAACGTCTCCGGATGCTGAAATAAACATCAACACGTTCCCAGAATAAGCGAGATAGCTAGAAAATACTATCCTTTCGTCCAATTTGGATATAGAGACAAAACGATAATTTTGGGTCAAAGTGGGGTCCACATGTGGCCCATTTTGTACCAAAATACGTGCCAGAGGTAAAGGTCTCTAAATGGGACAAATTATAGGTCAAAAAAATTCTAAACGTTGATACGAACTCAACAATATGTCCAATTTTGGATTTCGGTGAGCCGATCAAAAATTCGTCCTTAAAGTCAAACCGTGGGGCCCACGAATAGGCGGCTTGGTCAACTGTCTCAGAATCGCATGAAACTTGGGTCACAGGACCAACGTGATACCACGTATCCAATGGCACAAGTTTTATCGCATTCTAACGAGCGTACACAAAGTGGTGTGGTATTTTACAAAAGTTGCGATATGGGAACTTTTTACGGATACGGGTTGATTTCGACGCGCACACACGTCTGAATCAACTTCTGCGAAAGCCCACACGTCAGGATATACCATACGCGCCTTTCGGTGTAATTGGTGTACGAAAAGGCAGTTTTGTTTGGCGGGGCACACTTTGTATCATAAAATTTTAGTTTTAAAATGTCAAGTTTTTAGTTTTAAAAAGTAAAAGAACAATTAAATTCTCGGTTATATAGAGAAAAAAACCCTTCAATTATATTTTGAAAATATTTAATAGGTTGGTAGCAAATTAGGGATGAACATGGGGGTATGAGTTGAAATTCTGGATAGTTTTTTTTGGTCAGTTTTTTGGCCAACTTTTGGTCGATTTTTCGACCAATCTAGGGCACAAAAATTCTCCCGCTTAAATGAAAATCCTAGAGGGTTAGGTTGTGAACGTACATGGACAAACCGCTCGAAAAAAGGACGAGAGATGAGGGAGAAATCACCTGAAAGATGGGGACTCGGGGTAGTGCTGCTGTGCACATCCGCGCGCGGGCGGGCATCGGTCACCGGCGCCGGCGCGGCTGCGGTGGGTCGACGGCATCGGGGGGTCGGCCGGAGGTCTAAGGTTAGGGTTCGGTATATATATATATATTATATATATATATATTATATATATATATATATATATATATATAGAGAGAGAGAGAGAGAGAGAGGAAAAGATCGAGAGGGGGGGGCGGGGGAGAGGGGATTACGGGGGGGGGGGGAGTTTAGGACTAGTGTTTAGTTTGCTTTAGGATTAGGAAATATGTTAGGGTTAGGGTTTAGTTTAGTTTTCTTTTTGTTTTCTTTTTCCTTTTCTTTTTCCTTTTCTTTTCTTTTTCTTTTCTTTTCTTTTCTTTTCTTTTCTTTTTTTTTTTTTTTTTTCTTTTTCTTTTTATTTATTATTGCTATTATTATTATTATTATTATTATTATTATTATTATTATTCATATTATTATTATAATTATATTATATATTTATTCACATATATATTTACATATATAGATGAGATTATAAATAATTCAATAAGAATATTTGCACATAGAATAAATTTTAGAAAATCTATCGCCCTTTAACAAGACTCTAAAATAATAATAAAATTATTGTTTTGTGGAATAATTTTAAATGAGTATTTATACAAGTAAATAAATTAATAAAATTTATTTTCTAATTAACTATGAAAATACTCTAAAGAAATTCAATAATTTAATAAAAATACTTTAAATAAAATTTAAATTTTTAGGGGGTTTACATTCTACCCAACTTACAATAATTTTGTCCTCGAAATTAATACTAACCCATATTGGTAATAAATTACTATAGCTACTAACACTCCGTTGCTAGCTAGCAGTGCTTCTTAAGAGGTTATGGTCAGCCACCCTAACGCTTTTCTCCTTTATTGTCTATACACTATTCTTTTATCCTCTAACTCATCCATTACTACCCAAATTACAAGAATTCTACTAGTAGTCAAAGTCTTTGAGGCTATTGTCTAGGTTGTAAGACAAATTTATTCATTGGGTCAAAATTTTTTTGGGATACTTGTCTGGAATCTCATAACCATGATTTTTCTCTGTAACCGTCAAGTATCGTAGTCAAATACTGCCACACCACCTGGCCAGTATGTCTGCAATTAATTCGACTACTCTACTATAATGTTCTAGCTGCAATTGTCGTTACCTCACCAATGATTTGTCATAGTCATCAGTTTGTTACAAGTGCCTTCAACTCTTTCCTAAGCTTAGTCTAAGCTTTAGGGCAAAAATTAAGGTCTTGACTAACTTTGTAAAACTATTAGAAGTATGAACTATTTCAACAATCCAACTAATTCATGTTAAACTAAAGGATTCTACTTAAGGTTTAAAAATAATAAAAGAATACAGATATTGTTATAGTGCATATACATAAGGGTTATCATTATGAACTCATATTTTTAGTTACTAATTATTACTAATCCGGTTATGTTTTAATTAACAAAATAAGGGTGAGGTTGAAGTAAATCAAATAATTCATGATGGCATGAAAAGATACAACTATGATAGGAAGAATTAAGCATGGGACAAGGAATGGATATGGAAGAGAAGATGAGTAACCCAAAGGGATGAGATGGTGATAGAAATTAGAATACTACCACTACTACTCGTGTCATCCATTAGCATCGTGGGTATGCCATCTAGTTAAAATATTAACATATCCTCAAAAATTTTAACACCAAATATATCACATGTGATATTGTCACGCCCCAGTCCCAAAATGTCAGGAACTAGGCCACGTGTCACTGACCAGCTGACACATCACTAAGGGCTTAATCTATTTTGAATAGACCCATAGGGACGTGCTACGCTGTCCTAAGATACTACAAGAACAACACAGGCAAAACTATCTCATCCACAACAAAATATCAGAAAAGCAAGTGCTGAATATATATAAAACTGAGTCTGATACAGTACACAACTGGTGAGATTACAAGCCTACTACAAAAACTGATAATAGCGCAGAAAAAATCAGATAGACTAAGCAGTGTCTATCTGATCAAAACATCTCCATCTCCAGGTGGCAGGCCTCTAGGGTCAAGCATACTCTGAGGGTGTCTCCTCGAGCTCCTCCTCGGTAACACATCTAGCCTCCTGATCAGGGCCGTACACAGTGGGGTAGAAAGCCTCGTCTAGATCTGGCAGGGAACCAGGTCCTCAGTGGGACATAACAAGATACAGAAAATGACATGCCATGTATGTAAATACTAAATAAAGAAAATAAATACAGGGTGCTAATCATTCTAAGTGAAATGCAAGTAAAGACCTTTTAGTACGCATGGGATTGTGTCGGCTAGACATATGCTGACGTAGTTCACCAATCGTGGGGACTGGCTAGTATATGTGTCATATGCCCCCTGACTCAAGGGAACTCTGCAATCGACCATCATGGTACGAAAGTATAAAATATTTATGGAGGGGGTGTCCCATACGTCTACTAGTTATCTTTCCCATCCCAATGAAACTAAATGTCAAGTCATACTATTCCTGAATTATTCTAATCCGTGATGCGGGTCACACGTACTGGTAGCTAATCAACTACGCAGCTCGCATCCCAATATGCATTGCAACCATATTACGTGTTCCCGTGTTAGGGTCTAGGAGAATATTAGAATACTCTCACAGCAAATGGTGAGTCTGTAAGACTAAGTTAAATATGCTAATGTCAACGTATCAGTTGACTGTACCCAAGACAGTCTCAGGTAATCATGGTATATGAAATTCAGGAACAAAGCAGATATCAATAATTGAATTTGAACATTAACTTGGCAAGGTATACTTGCCTACTCCCTGATAGTACTGAAAACCTGATCTCACAGTCAGGGTTGAGGGTGCTTGTGACTGGGGGTCACTGGCTGTGCTGAAGTTGGTTTCTGTTAAAAATAGACAGGGTTCGTGAATATCATGGTTGTAACATAAAGCATATATATATACACATATATAATATAGATATATATATAGTATGTATATATATAGATATAATATATATAGCAGTATATATAGTATATAAAGAACAGACAATGCAGGTATAAATATATAGCAATTATAATAGTAGCAGGGTATATCCACTGCTATATACATATAATAATATAATTTATCAGGGTGTATCCACTGATATAATAATATAAATATTCAGGGTATATCCACTGATGTAATAATAATATAGATAAAATGAATTGACAGGGCAGGAATATAATTTTATATAATAGATAATATATTTATGTACATATATAATAAATTGAAGACAGTGCAAGAATTGTAAATGTATATATATATATATGTAGGCTGTAATATCCAGCTCAGTAATATATAATATTATGTAATAAATTGAAATAACATTGCAAGAATTGAAAAAATATATATAATATATATATATAAGCTGTATTATCCAGCTGGATATTAATATATATATAGATAACATATATATATATATAATTTATATATATATAATAGGTGCATGAAATAAATTAAGTGCAGAAATATAAAATATACATATATACATATGCTGTAAATGCAGGAATTATATTAAGTGCAGAAATATAAAATATACATATATACATATGCTGTATTATCCAGCAATATTTATTAATAATAATATATTTAATACATAGCATATATATAACATATAAATAATATGTTATATAATATTATATACATATAGTATACATATTATATATAACTATATATATTTATATATATGTGTATACACATATTTGTATATACTATATATATATATATATATATATATATATATATATATATATATATATATATATAAAACAGAATAAAAATGCATAATATAACATAAATAATATGTTATATATAAATATATATATATATATATACATAAATATATATACATATATGTTATATAAATATATCTTTACATATTATAAATATATAGGTATAGTATTCATATATATATATATATATATATATATATATATATATATATATATATATATATATATAAATATATACATATATTTAATAAATAATAAAAATATATATAGTATAATTATACTGTATAATAACAGTATATAACATATATTATATAATATAATATATATATATATATATATATAAATATACATATATATACATATTTATATACATATATATATATATATACATATATATACATATATATACATATAGGTATACATATAGGTATATATATATAATTACATATATATTAGGTTTAGGGGGTATACCTACTGACAGGGGGGTCCCACAGGTCGTCGACGGCGGCTGTGGACGGCGGCGGAGTCGGCCGGAGGCGGCCGGAGGAGCGGGAACAGCAGCAGTAGCTACTGGCAGCAGCAGCAGCAGCAGTTAAGTGCGGGGGCTGCCGGCGGCGGAGGAGCGGCGGAGGTGGCCGGACAGGCGGTAGGTTCGACAGAGGGGAGGGTGGTGGTCAGGTTGGTGGTGGTGGCGGAGGTCCACGACGGCGGTGGTGGAGGCTGGAGGCCGCCGAAGGTGAGGGTGGTGGTGTAGTCGAGAATTCGACCGGGGCACTGTGGAGGTCAGGGCGGTGGCTGGAGGTGTCGTGGGGTGGTGGTGGTGGGTTAGTTCGACGGAGGGAACGACGGCGAGGCGTTTGGGGGTGGCGGCGGTGGTCGGCGACGGCCGGAGGTGGCGCTGGGGGTGGATGGGAGTGGTGGTGGTGCTGTGGAGGTGAAGTCGGGATGGGTCTGCAGTGGCTGGCCACGGCGGAGCAGGCTGTTGCTGGGGGTGGGACTTGGCCGGAGGGGAGAGGGGGTCACGGCGAAGGGTCGGGCAGGGTTTGGCTGGAGGCGGTGGTCGGAGGTGAGGGCTGTGAGGGTTTGAAGAGAGGGGGGGGGGGGTCGGGTTTTATAGGGGTTGTAGGCAATGGCAATTTAGTAAATAAAGAGAAGTTTGGGGATATTTTGGTAAATTCAATTTTTAGGGATATTTCTCCTGGATTTTTTTGGGTGTTTTGGGTAGGTCCCATATACCTATGGTCTAGCCAATAGAATTTTGCCACCTTGCATGCAATTTTGCATAAAAACCCCTAACTTTTCATAAATTGCATAAAAGCATAAATTTGTATTTTGCGTAATTTACCAAATTTTAATTACTGATTCCCCGAATTACTAAATTGTACAAAAATGGGGGAAAAAGTCGGGGAAAATGTTTTGGACAGTGTGGGGTGAGTCTGGGCAGAGGCAGGGTCTGATTTCTTAGGTGATACGGGTCCTCGTATTTATTAATTAATAAATACTGCGCACGGTGTTCACTAATTATTTAGAGGCTATTAGGGTCATAATTTTTCTACGGTGTCAATACACTAATTGTAGTATATTCAGTCTAGAATATTATCGTATTTTTGTTTGGGCAAAACAGGTGCCTACTGGTCCTCAAATCTCTAGGGGTACAGAGATGGGTAAAGAGCAGAAAATTAAATAGGAAATAAATACGTACGTTTGTAACGATATTTGTACGACTAAAACGAAGCATCAAACAAGGTTTCTGGAAGTTGCACAAAATACAGAAAAAGTAGTCTAACAAGTCTAGGGCAGGTATGTGAAATTTGTTTAGGGTTTAACAGCTAGTGGGATATCCTAATTAATTGTGTAATGAACAGGTGCACAATCAATAGATTATATAATAAATAAAATTTTAAAAAGTTGCTATAATTCTAATTAGTCTAAACTAATCCTAAATTACTGAAATCTGGTCGAGGGAGTTTACAGATATGCCCTTAATTATAAAAGATAGTTACAAAGTAATGTGATTGACCTATGAGGTATATCTAGTACTCTCCGTGTATCAAACTTATATTAAGCACGAGCGTTCGTCTTTCCGAAATAAGAGAAGACAAAAAACAATAATAAAGAATTCAAGGAGGAGGTGATAGAATACAAGTACGAGGTTCAAGACGATTTGAAGAATTCAAAAAGAGAGTTGTCAGGGCAGTTGTGGACTGAAATCTTATTTTGTAAATTCCTATTTGCATGCTCATATCAGTACAGTTATGTAACCGATACAATATGCTCGAACATGTCTAGAGAGCAAGTATATTCGTCTAACAAGCTGAGTCAACTATATCTCAATCTACGTAAAGTAGTCATGCGAAGAGCGAACCAAGTGTATTTAGGTTGATCAGACCGTAATACACTGATTCTGATTTAGACAATGTATTAGTAGGCATCTCCAATAACACATATGTTATGAACAAGCTCGATAAAAGAATAAGCTTGCAAAACTAGGCTATAAAATAGCAGCATTAGCGGAGGTAGTCTAGAAAATATAAGTACGCTAGATTATGATGAAGGAAGGTACAAAATAATTCAAGTTCACAAAGAAGACCAGCGTTGTGCCTCTACAGTTGCCATACTAACTTCTTGTCTAAATCTAAAGTCAACAAAATGGGGGTATGGGCCTCTAAGTTCTATAGTCTAGATAAACACTATCTTCTTATACAAGCCTATAGTTGGTGTCATTCAATTGCACTTTATTAATGGGTCAAAAGGGCTAGGTGATGCTAGGTTATGAGTCATACTACCCAACTTACAGAAATTTAACTAATAGTATTATTGAACAATAGAGTGTATATACCTAGTACAAGTCATCTTCCTAACCCCTATCAAGCACGAGAGAAAAAATAAGATTAACGTTGTGAAAGGATCAAGCAAGATGCAATACAAGAAATCAAATAAGAATGTAAAATGAAATCAAGGGAGGTGATTAAATAAGTGGATGAGATCCTATATTCTAATCCTATGCGCAGGCTTACTCGGTACAGTAACGTAACCGAGACAATATAATCTCGACCTGCATGGGCCACCACAAAAATATGTCATGCCCCAGTCCCAAAATACGTAGGACTAGGAATACGTAAGGATGCCAGCCGTATGTATATGGCAACTCCAATATATGGATACCATAATACACACGTACGCTGTAATATGAATATTAACTCACATGTGGTATATATATTATCACAAGTCACAGGGCATAACTAGATCTCATCCACAGAATCAAATAACCAATCAACTATATAACTGAATCAAGTATAAAATGCTTGATAAGAACAAGTACTTGTGTGGAGACAAATCCACTACCAACTAGAATATGAGAGAAACCACATAATGTACATCTAATGAACAATGAGGCTCGAAGAGAAGACCTCCTCGAAAGAGAGAGAAGTAGCAAGTCCTGATCCGTGCTCCTGCGAATTATCAAGATCGTCTACACCTGGAAAGGGACCAGGTCCTCAGAGGGACGTAACAAGATACATAGAAGCATGCCAATTGAATACAGTAAAACATGCATAATAGACAAAAAAATATATAAGTACGCTGTACTATACAATCTATATGAATATACATAATGAGGACAACCATTTTGATGTATGGGTAGGTGTAGGATACTTTATCTATCTCACAACTCACACACACGTCCATGAACATCAGAAGCCGTCATACCTCAAGGGTAGTGACCAGCACGACACTAGAAATCGACATACCTCGAGGGTAGCGACCAGCGTGACACAACTATCGTAGTGCGTGCTAGTTACTACGGTTTACTAGAGTAGGTAGCCCATACGCCTACTGATTGTCCTTCCCTCCCATGATACTATGTGTCAAGTGTGTGTCAACATATATAGTATATAATTATGACTGAAAGAAAACACATATATAATAAATATATAAAAATATGATAAGCATGCAAAGTACTATAAGCAATTTAGCAAGGTATCTTATCTGGCAAGAAAGCTGCGATGTGTAAGCGTCCAGACGTCAAGCACAGGGGATCAGAACTATGGCATCAGAATGAACGTCTCCGGATGCTGAAATAAACATCACCAACGTTCCCAGAATAAGTTAGATAGCTAGAAAACACTATCCTTTGGTCCAATTTGGACACATGGGCAAAACAGTAATTTTGGGTCAAAGCGGGGTCCACTTGTGGCCCACTTTGCATCAAAATACGTGCCAGAGGTAAAGGTCTCTAAATGAGACAAATTATAGGTCAAATAAATTCTAAATGTCGATACGAACTCAACGGTATGTCCAATTTTGGATTCCGGTGAGCCGATCACAAATTCGCCCTTAAAGTCAAACCGTGGGGCCCGCGAATAGGCGTCTTGGTCAACTGTCTCAGAATCGCGTGAAACTTGGGTCACAGGACTAGAAAGATACCACAAACCCATTGACTTAAGTTTTGTCATATTCTGACGAGCATACACAAAGTGGGGTGATGTTTTGCAAAAGTCACGATATGGGGACTTTTTACGGATACAGGTTGATTTCGACACGCGCATACGTCCGAATCAACTTTCGCGAAAGCTCACACGTCAGGATATACCATACGCACCTTTCTGTATAAGTGGAACATGACGAGGCGGTCCCGTTTGGCGGGGCGAACTCCGTATCACAAAATTTTAGTTTTAAAATGTCAAGTTTTTGGTCGTTTTGGAGGCCGAATAATTTAACAAATAAAATAAATTAATAAAAAGTAAAAGAACAGTTAAATTCTTGGTTATATAGAGAAGAAAATCCTTTAATTATATTTTAAAAATATTAAAAATGTTGGTAGCAAATTAGGCATGAACATGGGGGTTTGAGTTAAAATTTTAGACAATTTTTTTGGTCAGTTTTTCGGCCAACTTTCGGTCGATTTTTTTGACCAATCTTGGGCACAAAAATTTATTCCGCTTGAATGAAAATCCTAGAGGGTTAGGTTATGAACGTACACGGACAAACCGCTCAAGAAAAGGATGAGAGATGAGGGAGATACATCACCTTAAAGATGGAGACTCGGGACAACGCTGTTGTGCACATGCGCGCGCGAGCGGGCGGCGGTCGCCGGCGGCTGCGGTGGGTCGACGGCGTCGGCAGGAGGTCTAGGGTTAGGGTTAGGGTTAGGATTCGGTATATATATATATATATATATATATATATATATATATATATATATATATATATATATATATATATATATATATATATATATATATATATATATATATATATGAAGAGATCGGGGGGGTGCTGTTGTGGGTTCACGGAGCGGGTGGGGGGGAGTTTAGGACTAGTGTTTAGTTTGCTTTAGGATTAGGGAATAGGTTAGGGTTGGGGTTTAGTTTAGTTTAGTTTTCTTTTTCTTTTTCTTTTTTCTTTTCTTTTCTTTTTTTTTGTTTTTGTTTTTGTTTTTGTTTTTGTTTTTGTTTTTGTTTTTGTTTTTGTTTTTGTTTTTGTTTTTGTTTATTATTACTATTACTATTATTATTATTATTATTATTATTATTATTATTATTATTATATTCTTACTTATTATTATTATATTATATATTTATTCACATATATATATTTACATATATAGATGATATTATAAAAAAATCAAAAAGAATATTTGCACATAGAATAAATTCTAGAAAATCTTTCGCCCTTTAACAAGACTCTAAAATAATAAAAAAATTATTATTTTGTGGAATAATTTTAAATGAGTATTTATACAAGTAAATAAATCAATAAAATTTATTTTCTATTTAACTATGAAAATACTCTAAAGAAATTCAATAATTTAATAAAAATACTTTAAATAAAATTTAAAATTTTAGGTGGTTTACAAAGGGTGCATCACCATACGAATATTTTGGGACATTCGGTGTAGATTACGCCAACACACAAAGTGATCGTTGTCTTACTAGAATATAGTTCAAGATGGCTTGTGGTGCTAGTAACCCTCATTTAGAGTTAGACTATATGCTAACGTTAATATTCTTGCAGGCCAATCGATATGTTTGCAAGAATGGGTATATTGCATACTTATACTTTTAGAAGGCCAACAATTGTCTTCCGTAGGGACACCCTTTTGACACATTGTTTTAAATTTATTATAAATGATATTATTATGTTGCGTAAGGAATGATGATAAGTATTGGGTAAGATCAACTCTTCCACTCTGTTGCTTGATACTTTTATGGTTGCATACATATTATATGCCATGTAACTGATCCCAAGGCAAAAGACCACCTAAGTTTGCTTGCACTCACATACTGAACGAGTTTGTTGAATGGGCAAGAGGCCAGTTAACAGTACATATACATGTACTTATCCCACAAGATCTTTGTAGGTACATATTTTGCTCGGACGGGCTGAGGCGTTAAAGCTTGGTTGGTAACTTGAAGCATTGCAGCTAGGATGTAGCTTTTTTTTTTATATATAGAGGACATAATGTATGGAATATCATTGTTTGTTTAATTCTTGAGATATTAGCATTGTGGACTGATTCATTATATTAAGGGAGAGATTGAGTGATTGTAATCGAGTTATTCTTTAGCCTCGAATCATTGTAATTTTGCTGAAATTATGAATAAAAAGAAGTTCTTTGGCCTTGAATCATTGTAATTAGCATTGTGGACTTTTTTAAAAATTTTTGCTTAGTATTTTCTAATGTAAAAACTTTGTAACTTAGTTGTTCAATCGGCCATTTTGGTGCTTTCCTTGTACAAGTACAATTTATGTTTGTATGACATCACGTCTAGTGGCATTTTTTGGTTTTGCGGAACCATGCATGATATTTAGTACTTCATTAAAGCATGCATCAAGGCAACAATTTCAGAATACGAGGAATCACTTTATAAAATAAGAAATGTTGTAAAATTTAAGACATCTCTCATTATTGTGGCAGTTGTCATCATTATAGTGCCACGTGAATAGTCGTAATGTCAACCATGTGGCATGATCCCCTTCATCCTCGGATTAACATCTCTCACACTAGAATATGTTAAGAAGAATGAAACCAAAGCACCGTGAGATGTTTCCTTCTGTGGGAAGCTATCTTCATGTAACCTTCATTATTGAATTTTATATTTCTTGATTTTTGGCATTTAGACTTAGACTGTATTTGGTATTTGCGTATCATACTTGCTGTATTTCTGTGATTGGATTTTTATTTTATTGTGAGAGACTACCCTGAACCAGTAGAATACCCATTGGCAATTATCATAGACCCATGCTAGAACCCGCATATAGAATGGAAAATCCCTCAGTTGATAACCGCGTCACCCTTTTATCCAAAAGACTATTGTGTTTCTTTGGATGGTTTAGATGTAATGGATAGGGCATGTATTGGTGAGTTGGCGGTATGGATGGGTGAGATTAAATCTTACTTCATATAACCCCTCCCCTTTTTCTCTCTCCATTTTCATTTAATCTTTTTCTTTTTTTCCCTCTTTCTTCTTCTTCTCCATTCCTCAAGCTTGGAGCTTGGATCTTGGCCTTGAGGCCTAGAGTATGGGAACTCTCTTAGTAGTGGAGTGGAATATTAGGCTTGAGGCATTAACCTAGGCAAGTACATATTGCCATTAATTGAACCTAAGAATTTGGATTTATTTTATTTTTGCTTTTTCTTGAATATTATTGCGTAGAAATTTTCCTTGCATGATTCTCTATATATTTAGTACTTGGTATTTTTGGTTTTGATGAACAGTTTGGAGTAGATCATAGTTTTCAAATGGCGTATTTAGAGGATTTTGTCAATTTGATCTCTTAAACCTTAGAATATCTAAAATATAATTTGTCACGCCCTAGTCCCAAAATATAGAGGGACTAGACATGTGGCAATGGCCAGTAGCACACACCGATGGGCAAACCCAATTTAATGGGCCCACCAGGGTGTACTTAAGCTGTAAAATAACAATAAAGGTCTATGCTACTAATCTCATCCACAGAAATAAATACAATCAATATAAAATAATAAGCAAAATCAAGTCTTAATAAAACATATCTCTGGGAACAACCCGACAGCAGTCAATAGACAAGAAATAAATAGTATAACAACAGCAAAGACTGAGTATAGATAAAGCAAATACACAGAAGAAATCCTCAGCGATCACCTCGTCCTCGGGTTCTGATACTGCTCCAATGACGGCTCCTGTCTCGTACACCTCGGGGTAGATCTCCTCTGCTAAACCTGGGGACATAATCCAGATTTCAGATCCTCAGGGGACATAACAAGGTACAAGAATAACTCAAGCCAAATAAATACAGTATATAAAATGAATCAGTAGCGCAAACTATATAACCAGCTAAGTGATATACAATATGAGAGCATCACTAGAACTCAGGTTGAGACTACTACAAGCTCTGTGTCGGGGAGCCGATAGCAGTGATATCATGTAGGAGCCTACCTCGGAGAGGCTACGACACCATAATAATATAATTAACCTGTAGCCTGTGTGTCTTACCCCACCCAATGTAATCACACGTCTCATGTCCACGACGTCTCATGTCCATGTCACGTAAGATCATATCTAATACAGCAAGTCATAATGATAGCTAAGCATGTGTATAAAGTATATGTCACGAATCCTGTAACCTATACAGAATCACCATGAATATCTCAGAAAGATTCTGTCTCATGAACAGTGTCAAGTGTCCTATGGTATGACGTACTTGATGATGCAAGCACGAATATGTATAGTGTCGCGATATCAATCTCTAGGTGACGTTACACAACTCCGCGTATGGCGTTGACACCCGAATATTATTCGGACGCTAAGTAATGTCACACGGTCCTAGGTTAAACAGATACAACATATAAATAAATCAAAAGAATATTATGCAACAAGAACTGCAATTTTGGCAAGGTACACTTGCCTGGGGTTTGATTTCCAACTGCTGCTCTGGTATCGGCGTGATCTACAGGTACTCCTCCGGTTGCTGAAATAAATATTTCCATCATGTTCAGAAGATCTCAAATAGCTAGAATTGCCTGTCCATAAGTCCAATTTGGACACAAGGGCAAAAGTGACAGTTTCTGGTCAAAGCGGGGTCCACATATGGCCCACTTCGCACCAAGAAACGTGCCAGAGACAATATTCTCTAAATTCATCAAACTTAGTGTTTACAAGTCCAGAACGACAATACGAACCCAACAGAATGTCCAAAACTGGATTTCGATAAGCCGATCACAAAATCGCCCGTCAAGTGGAGCCGTGGGGCCCACGATACGGGATTTTGTCAACGTTCTTAGAATTGAACCAAACTTGGGTCACAGGACCAGCATATTTCTACGAGTCCTATGGCGCAAGTTTTTTTTTGAAATGACGAGCACACACAAAATTATAACGAGTTTCAGAATAAGGCCGATACGGGATGTTGTCGACGGATACGCGTTGATTCCGGTGTGCACGCACATCCAAATCAACTTT
Source organism: Iris macrosiphon (assembly GCA_036927795.1). Classification (NCBI taxonomy): domain Eukaryota; kingdom Viridiplantae; phylum Streptophyta; class Magnoliopsida; order Asparagales; family Iridaceae; genus Iris; species Iris macrosiphon. Next base: position 46,890 of record JAYESA010000541.1, on the reverse strand, counting down.
CATAAAATCTCACACATCCGTATTGACAGTGCGCACCTTTCGGTGAAGTTCGTACACGACCAAGTTGCCTCGTTTAGCGGGGCGCACCCAGTTCTGGGAAAATTAGGGTTTCTAAATAACCAATATTTTGTCATTTCCACCCTCAAATTAATTATAATCTATAGCTTAATAAATTGAATTAAAATAGGGTTTTAAAACTTGGTCAAGTGGTTTAAATTACTGTTCAAGCCAATTTTGAAAACATTTAACAGGTTGGACGCAAAACGGTCGTGAACTGGGAAGTTTGGAACAATTTTTGATTTTTCAGAAATTGGGTAAATTTTCCTGATTTTGCGTCGCGATTTGCGACCGACACAGGATGCGATACCCCAAACTATTTGCACGGGTATCGAGAGGGTCACGCAGGGAATGTGTCACAGCAGACAGATCAGAAAACAAGGTGACGAGGAGAGAGAAAACCTCACCTGAACAAGGCGACGGAAACGACTGAAAATACGTTCGCGAGGTGGCGCGTCGCGACGACTGCGGGGCGGCGGTGAGGCAACACTGTTTCGGCTGCTGATGATGGCTGCTTTGGCCGTTGTGGTCGGCGGAGGTCGTCGGTGAGGTCGGGGTCGTGCTGGGTCTGGGTGGCCGGTGAGGCGGTAGAGAGATGGAGAAGATGTTGGTCAGTGGTGGTGGAGAAGAGAATGATGGGGATGGCGGTGGTGGCTGTGGGGTTTTATAGGAGGAGCAGGGAGTTGAGCGGTGGGCCGTTGCGGGGAGGAAGAAGGGCGACCGACCGGTGGGTAGGTGGAGAGGCGCGGGGGTGTAACCGCCGGCGGAGGCAGCGGGGAAGGAAAGCGGTCGGGGGTTAGGGATTAGCTACTATAGCAGTAGCAGATTCGGGTCGGGTCGGGTTCAGATCCGACCCGTTAGAGTTGGTTTGGGTTTAGGGTTGGTCTGGTTCAATTCGATTTATTAAACCGGTTGGTTCAGGTTGGTTTAACATGGTTTATTTAAAATATTAGTTTTTAGGTCTTTAAAAATAGTTCTGGGGTCCAATAAATTCCAGAAAAATTACCCTATGACTAATAATTATTTTACACCCAAAAATATTATTTTCATATTATTTTAATATTTAATATAATCACAAAATTAATTTAATTCCAGAAAATATTTATTTTTAATTAGTTAAAAATCTCAGAAAAATCCCAAAAATTTATTTTTAAATTCTGAAAAAATCTGGGGGTTTACAATCTACCCCCTTAAGAGGATTACGTCCTCGCAATCAAAGAATAACAAAACATAACCGGTCAGAAGAGATGACATAGTTGCAAGACGTGTTTGAAGCACGACACAAACTAAAAATCATGATCAAGGAGAATTCGAAGGATGAGGGTTAAAAAAACACATAGGGAAGGAATAAAGTATTTCCCTAGACAATTAAAGTTAGGTAATCCAAGAGTGAAGAAAATCTGGTTAGAGCAAAGTAAACTATAGCTTAGAAAAACTAGGTTATCAATTATTCAAAATTACTAGGTTTTAAGGTTAAGGATTGGACTAACAAGCACGTGCTAAAGCATTACTAGGAATAGACATCAATGAATAACTTAAATCTTACGCACATTTGCTAATCTATGAGTCTGCGCGTCCTCCATTGTCATCGCAAAAGCTTGTCCGCGTCCTTGTGATGGAGTCCTCTGCGGTTGCTGGGCCTGCTAGAAGAGTGATGATCTGCTTGATTGCTTTGTTGAGATGATTGTCCTCCACCAACTGGTGTCACTTCATCGTTGTAGGTGACAACTGCAACTTGTGGTGTTCCTACGGGAGTCTCGTTGCTTGCTTGTGAATCTATTACTCTGCATCCAAAATAAACTATAAAAGGCGCACAGGGAAATCAAGGCAGGATGCAAGTCAAAAAATTAATTCGAATCCGATGTAGAGATCAAGAATGATTCAATCAAGTGGATGAGATCCTATAACTTATCCTATTCTTATTGCAGGCTTGCTCGGTCCCTAAGTTAAAACCGAAACAATTTAGTCGTTGACCTACATGGGCCACCACAAAAACCATGTCACGCCCCAGTCCCAAAATACAGAGGGACTAGACACGTGGCAATGGCCAACAGCACACACACCGATGGGCAAACCCAATTTAATGGGTCCACCAGGTGTACTTAAGCTGTAAAACAACAATAAAAGTCTATGTTACTAATCTCATCCACATAAATAAATACAGTCAATATGAAATAATAAGCAACATCAAGTCTTAATAAAACAAATTTGGGAGAACAACCCGACAACAGTCAATAGACAAGAAATAAAGAGTATAACAACAACAAAGACTGAGTATAGATAAAGCAAATACTCAGGAGAAATCCTCAGCGATCACCTCGTCCTCGGGTTCTGGTACTGCTCCAATGACGGCTCCTGTCCCGTACACCTCGGGGTAGATCTCCTCTGCTAAACCTGGGGACATAATCCGGATTCTAGGTCCGTAGGGGACATAGCAAGGTACAAGAATAACTCAATCCAAATAAATGCAGTATATGAAATGAATCAGTAGGGCAAACTATATAACCAGCTAAGTGATATACAATATGAGAGCATCACTAGAACTCAGGTTGAGACTACTACAAGCTCTGTGTTGGGGAGCTGGTAGCAGTGATATCATGTAGGAGCCTAGCTCGGAGAGACTACGGCACCATAATAATATAATCAACCTGTAGCCTGTTTGTCTCTCCCCACCCAATATAATTACACGTCTCATGTCCACGACGTCTCATGTCCATGTCACGCAAGATCATATCTAATACAGAAAGTCATAATGATAGCTAAGCATATGTATAAAGTATATGTCACGAATCCTGTAACCTATACAGAATCACCATGAATATCTCAGGAAGATTCTGTCTCATGAACAGTGTCAAGTGTCCTATGGTATGACGTACTTGATGATGCAAGCACGAATATGTATAGTGTCGCGATATCAATCTCTAGGTGATGTTACACAACTCCGCGTACGACGTTGACACCCGAATATTATTCGGACGTTAAGCAATGTCACATGGTCCTAGGTTGAACAGATACAACATATAAATAAATCAAAGGAATATTATGCAACAAGAACTGCAAGATTGACAAGGTACACTTGCCTGGGGTTTGATTTCCAACTGCTGCTCTAGTATCAGCGGGATCTGCAGGTACTCCTCCGGTTGCTGAAATAAACATTACCATCATGTTCAAAAGATCTCAATTTGGACACAGGGGCAAAAGTGATAGTTTCTGGTTGTCCACATGTGGCCCACTTCGCACCGAGAAATGTGCCAAAGACAATATTCACCAAATTCGTCAAACTTAGTGTCTACAAGTCCAGAATGATGATACGAACCTAACGGAATGTCCAGAACTGGATTTCGATAAGCCGATCATAAAATCGCCCGTCAAGTGGAGCCGTGGGGCCCACGTTACGGGATTTTGTCAACGTTCTCAGAATCGAACCAAACTTGGGTCACAGGACCAGCGTATTGCTACGAGTCCGATTGTGCAAGTTTGTTTCAAAACGACGAGCACACACAAAATTACAACGAGTTTTAGAACAGGGCCGATACGTGGTGTTGTCGACGGATACGCGTTGATTTCGGTGTGCACGCACATCCAAATCAACTTTTATGAAATTCTACACGTCCGTATTGATAGTGCGCACCTTTCGGTAAAGTTCATACATGACCAAGTCGTCTCGTTTAGCGGGGCGCACCCAGTTTTGGGAAAATTAGGATTTTTAAATAACCAATATTTTGGTCATTTTCACCCTCAAATTAATTATAATCTACAATTTAATAAATTAAACTAAAATAGGGTTTAAAACTTGGTCAAGTGGTCTAAATTACTGTTCAAGCCAATTTTGAAAATATTTAACAAGTTGGTCGCAAAACGGTCGTGATCTGGGGAGTTCGGGACAATTTCTAATTTTTTAGAAATTGGGTAAATTTTCCTAATTTTGCGTCACAATTTACGACCGACACAGGATGCGATATCCCGAACTATTTGCACGGGTATCGAGAGGGTCATGCAGAAAATGTGTCACAGCAGACAGATCCGAAAATGAGGTAACGAGGAAAGAGAAAATCTTACCTGAACAGGGCATCGGAAAAGACTGAAAATGCGTTCACGAGGTGGCGCATCGCGGCGACTGCAGGGCGGCGGTGAGGCGACACGATGTCGGCTGCTGATGGTGGCTGCTGTGGCCGTCGGGGTCGACGGAGGTCGTCGGTGAGGTCAAGGTCGTGCTGGGTCGGGGTGGCCGGAGAGGCGATGGAGAGATGGGGAAGATGGTGGTCGGTGGTGGTAGAGAGGAGAATGATGGGGATGGCGGTGGTGGCTATGGGGTTTTATAGGAGGAGCGGGGAGATGAGCGGTCGGCCATTGCAGGGAGGGATAAGGGCGGCCGGCCGGTGGGGAGGTGGAGAGGCGCGGGGGCGTAACTGCCGGCGGAGGCAGCGGGGAAGGGAATCGGTCGGGGGTTAGGGATTAGCTACTATAGCAGTAGCGGGTTCGGGTCGGGTCAGCGGGTCGGGTTCAGATCTGACCCGTTAGGGTTGGTTTAGGTATAGGGTTAGTCCGGTTCAATTCGGTTTATTAAACCGGTTGGTTCAGGTTGGTTTAACCCGGTTTATTTAAAATATTAGTTTTTAGGTCTTTAAAAATAGTTCTGGGTCCAATAAATTTCAGAAAAATTATCCTATATCTAATATTTTATTTTACACCAAAAAATATTATTTTTATATTATTTTAATATTTAATAAAATCACAAAATTAATTTAATTCCAGAAAATATTTATTTTAATTAGTTAAAAATCTCAGAAAAATCCAAAAAATTCATTTTTAAATTCTGAAAAAATCTGGAGGTTTACATAATTATAACATGTTGTGGGGAATTCAATTCTATACAAAATTAACTTTTGAAAACCTGAATTTTGTTTTAAATTAAAGGTTTTATGGCCAAAACAAAATATGTTTGGCAGGGACGATGAACAGTGCCGCGCGCAGTACGCCGTGCATAGAAATTGTCATTCCCCGTTCCCGATATGCATATTTGAGATGTATTACTTCTTACTTGCATGTTAATTAGGTTGTATAGAGACTAAACTTATTCTTTGGTTTATGTTGGTTGATTGTTTATTTGTTTGGTTTAGTTTGGTTTGGTCATGAGTTAAACCCATGATCAAAACCTCAAGCCCGAACTATATAAACTATCTCCATTTTCTCTCTTTCCTCATTCTCTTTATTTCCTCTCCTTCTTTATTTTAGGCAAGTACACATTGCATGACATAGAGAAACCCTTATATTTTAATTCTTAATTTTTTTTGCATTTTATTATTCTAATATTTGTACATTATGATTCTAAGCATCTTTAATACTTGAAGTTTTTGATTTTGTTGGATGAATACGAGTAGATCTACATTTGAATATTAAGGTTTTCATGGGTTCCATAATTTTTTTTGGTTTTTCTATGTGATAGAGCATTCTATTTTAGGCGTTTTGGCTTTTGGTTCACTTGATTTGGAGTTAAATAAAGTTTTTATGAAGAAAATATTTTTTTTGATTTTGGTGCTTTTTCCATGGAGTTTGTGCTGTCTTGGGACGAAAGTGTCTCATGTGGCAAAGCTCTATGCGGCATCCTCCAGCATACACCCATCTTATTGGACGCATGGCTGCCTGGCGCATGTATTCCTAAGATGCATGCAAAGAGCCATTGAATGCATAAAATTTCTCCAAGTCCCAGAGTTCATGCGTTCAAGAGTCTATGCGCCCAAGAGTCTATGCGTCTAAGGGTCCATGTGACAACTTGAGCTTGTGGCTTAAGAATGCATCTTTTCCTTGCACGTCTTTTCGAGCATGACTTTCTATGCTTTTGTCTTTTCTCTCTGACACTTTTTGGCTTGTCACCTCAGTCACCCCTCTGACATGCATTAAATGCCCATCACTTGCACTTGTCCCAAAGAGTGGACTTCCCTGATCCTATGTACCCCTGATCCTATATGTCCCTGATCCTATGCGTTTCTGATCCCATGCACCCCTGAATCTTATGCGACCCTATGTTCATGTTCTATTATTTTTCTTGTTTTGGATGTTTTATTGGATTTTATGATTCCATGTGTGTTCTTAATGATTGTAAGTATGTGTGAGCCAAGTGACTGTGTGTTGGACCCGACTATGTGCAGAAATAGACCATGCGCCAAGTGACTATGACTACATATGTGCCTGATTTGACCTATTTGTTGCTATGTGCTAGAACTTAAGTGATTTACCAATGATTGGTAACTTGACTCAACTATTGGTATCTGTGCTGATACACTTACAACATGCTATGTGTTCCTACGTGCTAAGTGTTCCTATGTAATTATGTTACATGTTTTATACTGAGGTGTACCTATGTGCTACGCGATATGTGATATAATATGACTCCTCCAGCATGGACGTGATACTTGGTCAATAATCAAGCGTGGCTAGGACTTATGTTGATTGTTACATCATGCTGGATGAATCCAAATTGAACTGCCAAGTGACAAAGTGGATTCATATCTAGTGTGCCCGTACTATGGTACAATATATAGGGGGAATAAACATGTGACCACGCCTTATAATTCCAGATAATTATAGTATTAACTAGGCAACTAAAACTTATAAAGCAATGGGAGGTACAGAATCCCGAGATCCTGCTTAACTAGCCACCCTCAATCATCTATCTGGGGAGTGAAGGCTGGCCCCCATTTGGATATTGTTAAATCTGTATTAATGGATTGCAATATCCGATTATTATATTGTACTATGTATTCTATGTGATCTTAGTATGGTGGCCTTGCGAGGGATCGATGCATAAATACTATGTGCTATGTGACGATTATTATGGCCTGGCTAGCCCCTGTTAGCACATTGTTCGATATGAGGATTCCTACTATATGCATAATATCTCTGGGATAACACAGACTCCACATAGCAAGCCGTACAAATAATTGGCCGATACTGTAAGTAAATTTATTTTGGTTGTATCTTCTGTTAAATAGTTTAGGGACATGGACTATCATGGTGTAATGGTCTAAACATTGTCCTTATTTGGTTTTAGGGTTAGATTATTGTATCATGATAGGTTGTAGACCAAAACTATAAGACAGAATTATATATATTTATTTATTTCTCACTGATTTTGTTTCTTCATTCTTGCTTCCTTTGTGGTAATTGCTATTTGGGGTATAACCCCATTGGTTTTGCATGGCCAGGTTTAGAGACAACGTCCGAGGATCCAACGTACTTCTCCTTGAACAATGGTGCTCACCCGACGAATGGTCGCTGCCACTACCATATTTTCTTGGAAAGGGTATTTTGGTCATTTCATAATTATTGTGCATGTTGCATATTTATTTATAGTATTATTTATTTATTGTTAGATGTATTATATTTTTGGACTTGTATAGTAGACCTAACTAGACAAGACTTAACTCATGGACCAATATTTATTCTAGTTGAGCTTGAGCCCAATAACTAGCCTAATTCTTTAAGTTAGTTATTTAATTAGTCAAACCATTAGGATTATAACCTTCCTTCCTTAATCATTTTCTTCATGACAACCCAATAAGGGTATTTGGGTCTTTGTACCATTGCTTAGGAAGGGGACAAGTAGCCGGCCTATTGATGGGGGTGGGGAAGAAATCCTCTCCTCATTTTATCTCTTTCCATTTGGTATTATTCCCTAATTCAACCAATCCCTCCACCAAATTTCCATTAAATTACTTCCAATTACTCTCATTCTTCATCATTAGTAGATCTAGAACCAAGGAGGAGGCAAAGAGCACCAATGAGGAGGAGATTACATAAGTTGAGGGCTCTTTGCATCTAATTGGAGACTTGCATTAAGAATCCATCTCCCAATAGGTACAATTTAGAATTTCCTTTCTATTTATACTCTAAATCTGTAGTTTAATCATTAGAAACTCTTCCATGTGTTAGGTCTACCTATTGGAAGAAGAATTGAATCATAGGGACCCCTATTGTGAATGTTATGGTGTATTTTGTGTCCAATTTGGAAGAAATTTGAGATTGATGTACCATGTGTTTGTTAATGGATTTAGTGGACCAAATTAACATGTGTTTGGTTGTGTGAGTCTAGTGTCATATCCACAATTGGATACGAGTAGGCCATATCATGGCAATTTAGTGATACGGGAAGATTTGGGGGTTTTTCCTTCGACACGGGGGGTTGCACATGTCATATTATGACACAAACACATAAATAGGTAGCTAGTACTTTGTATTGCTCTTAATTATGATATTTGACTTGTTCATTATCTTTGTGGAGAGTTTGGTGATGGTTGGATAGAGTATCAATGGTGTATCACAAGAGTATCATAGAGAAGTGTGATATTTGGGTGATGCACCACTTATTTTTGATTTAATGTCCTGTATCTTATTGTACTTCAACTTCTAGTTGATTATATATCTATTTGACTTGTACTATGTATATAATTACTTGATGGATACATACATACATCCTTAGTATGTCTATAGTTATATACATTAAGTATCTTATTTTAGTATATATATAGTATGATATATATATTACTGACTGTGATATATATATATATATATATATATATATATATATATATATATATATATATATATATATATATATATATATATATATTGATAGATAGTTGTGTATCTCTTAGTGTTAGTGTGTGTGTTGGACTAGAAGGAGAGGGAGTGTGTGGCTTGTATGTGGACTGAGGAGTGGCTCAGGGTAGTACACTAGTGTATTTTCAGTCATGAAGAGGAGGGGGGTATCTGTCGGGTTCAGAGCAACACAACAGAAGCAACATGCCTTATGTTATTGGCTGCTGTGGCCAGGCATGGGTAGTGCACTATGCAACAGTGTGAAAAGGAAATATGGGGTTTATGTTGGAGGTAGCAACAGCTGCAGCATAAGACAACAACAGTAGGAGCATGAGGCGCTGCCTTGAGCAGTGTAAGGAATTGAGATGTGCTCGGGTATGGGTGAGTGAGGAATAAGTATGTATGTATCACAGTTGTATCAAGGTCATGAGTGTGTGGTGAGTGTTTCGTAGCCTTAGTGATACTCTAAAAGTATCTTAGTGTGTTAAGGTATTAGGTAGTATGTCAGGGGATAGAGTGTTGGTATCAATGTGATACCAAGTATCATTATGTAGGATACTAGACAATGGTGAGGTAATTGGGTAAGTGTTTAGGTAATGGTTTAATAGTCTAAATATTGGATTAAGTTTAGAGTTGAGTTAAGGTATAGGTATTAGTTATATATGAATACTAAGATATTAAGTTAAAATCTATTTTGATACTAAGGTTTGTTATATATAGTTTGTATAACTATACACATAAAATTTTGATACTATATTAATTGAGTATGTATATTAGTTATACATATTGATGTAGTATATATGGTTGTATATTACTTAGTATAAATAGTTAGTACAAGATATATTGATAGTTATGCTATAAGGTATCCAAATACCTAGTTTTAGCTAGTATGGCTAGTATCATCAAGATACCAACCTAGAAACTTAGATATAAACTAGTACAACCTATAAATAGTTAGTTTGACCAATTTTGATTAGTTTGACCCAGAGTTGACTATTTTGACTTAGAAATGGCCTAATGACCTAGATTTGGACTAGTTTAACTTGTATTAATTCTAAAATCTTGTATTGATGTGATATTCCATATTTAGGTCTCCGATGTACCGTTTCAGACATCTTTGATATTGTTCACCGAATTCCAAGCGAGTACATTCTCTAACAGTTTTTCATTTATGATAGACTCTATGTTTCTTGTATTTAGTGTAAATATCCTTGATTTTCCTGACACTTGGTTTCACGGATTGGTATTCCCGGATTCCGTCATGAGATATTATTCCTAGTAGTTCCTGGCGTATTTCTTGTGCGAGCCCCATTATTCTTGTATATGTATGGACACTGATTCATGGAAAGATTAGCGCCCTTCTCATGGAATTCTGTGTCATAGCGTATCATGGTTGGATCCACTATACCAATCGGGGGCATAGAATATTTAATGTAGATGTGTAATCATAACCCACAGTTCTTGTTTTCCTTATATAGTGTTAATCATGCACCACATGTATGTTTAACTAGGCCATAATTTTCGAGCAAGTTTCCATGCCGATCACATGTTGTCACTAGTACTCACTCACTTAGATGTATTTCTTGATTCTATACGATGTTCATATCTCTTGTATGCATTTCCCGTATTTCCTTATTCCTATATAATTCTTCCATGCCTATTCATCTTGTATATGCTCTCTATTTACTGTTACATAGTCTTTATCATTTATTGGAACTGTTGTGAAAGGTGTACTTTGCTCCAATCCCGATTGGATATATTTTTCCATATGACACTGAGGAGTGTTATTTCATTCACTACGGGCCTAAGGACGTAGTTGGCTTAGAACTAGAGACTGTGGCTCAGGAGGGACTCATCCCTGTTGAGACATACGATATTTTACCTGTAGCTCAGTAGGTAGGTTTGTTTTGTACTGGATTTGTCTCCAGCTTTGATAGTTAGTACTCTTTTACATTTAAGACTTATTGGATATTATCTCCTGTCTTATGAGTTATATTTTGACTCTTCAGTTCTTTATATCATATTCGTGCGTTATTCTATCTTATAGTTCTGTGATTGAGTATTCATATTTTAATTGGTGGCATTATATATATTAATGATCATTATTGTTAGATAGTATAGTTTATCCAAACAATGTTCTACCGCAGATGCTACGACGTAGGCTGGACGTACCCACGTTCTTATGCCCTAACATCGGGTGTGGGTCATGACAGTCGCTGAGGGACACGAATGAGTTTCTTCTTCCCTGCTCGTTATTGTACATTTTACTCTTTTGGGCATTTATCCATGGGCATTTGTTAGTCGTAAATCTGGATATTTGTTTTTCTTACATAATTGCAATTAAATTAGATTACAGCTGATCATGGTCATGTACTTTTTCTATTACACTAACTTTTTATTTTGTATAGCTAGTTTCCAGAATATTTTGGCAGAGCATTTGGGATGCCTTACTTCTTTGTCATATATGTTTTGTGTTTACCGTCCTTACGTGACTGATTGAGATAATAAATATTCTGTGTGACCTTAAGTGACTTACTTGTAGTGTGCACCCCATTGTCTAGCTACAGCCGTAATCGCCGTATGATGTTATATACCTTGTATGGGGTAGCTAGCCATATCTGTCTCTGTATTCCGGTTCTGGGGTTTGACAAGATTTTAGTGGTGGCCCATGCAAGTCAGTATTTTCAGATTTGTGGGGTATTGTGGTCATAGGAGTCTTAATCAAACCTGTCCCCTTGATATATTTCTTTGACTTCCTCAATACCATTGCTTGAACTATTAAAACTGCTTGCCTACTTGATCCTCCCCATCATATTCTTGATATTTTTTGTCCTTTCCTTTAGGGCTTCTTCAGTTGCTGGAGCAGTAGACTTGGCAAGACAGGGTTCCCGTGGGCAACAACGGGAGGTAGCATATTCTCAGAGTCAGATCCGGATTCATCCAATAATTGAGTAATCTGGCAAAGTAGAACCATGAGTTGAACATGTAGAGCAACAAACCCCTGAGATCCCCGTAGCCCCAGTAGTACCAGCTGTCACGACCAGTGCCCAGATGATTGGGCAAAAGTACGTGGGTACGTGTAAACCCCCTCGACCAAAATTTGAGTTTAATTAGCTTAGATAGCTTGATTAGGGTAAATTAGATGCAATTAGAATTTATTACTCAGAGTTTTAAGTATGGTGCAGTGTTTATATTACCTAGGACACCTTACCGTTGCTTCGATATTTAGGACACTACACTAGCTATTACCCTCAAACAAATTTCATACACTTTGCCTAGACATACCGACCTACCATAATGACCTTTGTGCAACCCACAAATACTCATTTTTGTGCCTAATTTTAGTCGCACAAAAGTCGTTACAAACGTCCGTACGTAAATTCAATTAATTGCATATTTGCATTCTTTGTCCGTTCCAATCAAAATTAGGACCCAACATCAACCCGTTTTGACCAACCCCAATTATGACATTATTATACTCTAAGCCTACCACACCCATGACGCTTGTGCCCACCCAATTTAGACTCTATGTATTTTTAAATTAATTTAGGAACATCCGGTGCATTAATTTTAATTAAATTAATGTAGTGACCCAACCCCACTCAAACTAGACCCAACTCCAACCCAAACCCACACACACACACCCTCAAGCCTCATACTAAACACCATACACCATTCTAGTCTACTATAAAATACCAAATATGGTGTTTTGTCACATCAAATCCTAAATTCCAATTTATGTACAATTTTCTAATTGTTCAGGGGCTTTTATGTAATTAAGTAATGAGGTGCCCCCCTCTCATTGGCCCAACCACATGAAGAAGGGAACCCCCTCCCCTTGACCGGTCCACCATAATTCCCCCCCCCCCATTTTCATGTACTCTACATTACTTTTTGAGGACACATCCCAACCCCACATTTCAAACCCCTTAGATCCTAGCCACATGTACAACATGTGGAGGCTTCACACAACCCTAGAAAACTACCCAGCCGACCCTAATCCCAAGGAGCCCCCTTTCTCTCTCTCCTACAAATACTATATGTTACATCACTCAAAAACCACACAAACCTAAACTACCCAAGTGAAAACCCTAAAATACTAAACCCCTCACCAACCCTCACCACCCTCACCCGACCTCCCCGCAGCCTTCCCTCGGCCACCACCGCCTCCGGCCACCCCCGAATCCCTTTCCCCTCCGACCAGCCTCCACTGCAGCACCCCCAGCCACCGCCACCGACCGCTGCTCCGCTGGCAGCAGCCGCCACACCCCCGTCCCCACCAACAACCCGACACCCCAGCTGCCCGAGCCGACCACCCGACCACCCCCGGCTCGCCACCTCTGCGCGGCCTGCCATCACACTTCGTTGATGACCCCCCAGCCCGTCACCTCCGTCCCCGCCGTAGCTCGCCCCCGGTCGCCAACTCAGCCGGCCGACACAGCCCCCCATAGCAGCAACTATTGCTAATTGCCACTGCTGCTGACGACACCCCCCTCGCTACCGGCGCTCCGCCCGACCTCCCTCGCCAGCGACGAGGTGCCCGACGGACCCACCCCCGACCCCCTGGACTTAGTATACATACGTAGTATTTATACATAAGTATAGTTATTGTGTATATACTAATATATATAGGTATACGTATTCTGTTTTTGTATTTATATGTATACACTTCTATATAAATACATGCATTCTAATTTTCTGTATAATTTTGTATATAATATATATATATATATATATATATATATATATATATATATATATATATATATATATATGTGTGTGTGTGTGTGTGTGTGTGTGTGTATTCCGTTTATGCTATATGTATATACATAGTATATTATATATATGTATTCTATAAATTGTATGTATTACGTATATTAGTATATTATATATATATATATATATATATATATATATATATATGTATATATATATATATAAATATATATATATACATTGTGTGTATTAATATATTATATATTAGTATAAGTAGTATATTACGTATTGTGTATATATACATATAAATATATATGTATTTAACTATATATGTTGTATATGTATGTATTTATGTATATAAATTATTATTTAAACATATGTATATATATATATGTATATATTAATGTATAAATGTTTATGTATATATAATATGTATTTATGTATATTATGTATATATGTATGTCTATATGTATTTATGTATATATGATAAGTAAGTATATAGTATATTTATTTAATGTATATATGTATGTATGATGTGTATATATATATATGTAAATATGTATTATGTAATTATGTTAGGCATATATGTATATATGTTATTTAATGTATATATGTATGTGTGTATATGTATTATATAAATGTATATATGTATAAATATATTTATATATTAATGTATTATTTTAAGTAATTATATATGTGTTAAATGTATTTATAATTTATTAATGTATTATTTTCAATATATATGTATAAATGTATTTATGTACGTATTAAGGTATCATTGTATTTATATTTATGTATTTATATATATATATATATATATATATATATATATATATATATATATAAATGCTTATTTAATTGTATATATATGTACATACGTATTTTATTTATGTATATAGATATATAGTGTTATACTCATGGTTGTTTATGTATATATTATGTATAATATATATATGTACATATGTCTATATGCATAGTTGTATATATAAGTATGTATGTTATTAAATTACTTAATGTATATATATGTCTATGTTATGTATGTATACATGTACTATGTTAGCATAGGTAATTAAGCGTGGTGTAATTTAGTGATTTATAATTTTGGGTTATCTGTTCGTAGGCATCCGAGACGGTGCTACCTTGACTGTTGGTTCCGGAGCATTGCTTGTGCACACCAGAGTTCCAGGCAAGTATACCTTGCCCTGTTATACTGTTTAAAATCAGATGCTATCTAATTGCGTAATTTATTGTTTCAATATTAACTGTGCGCGTCCGAGAAGACTCGGGTGCAGTTAACGAAGGCGTTGACGTTAGGACTTGTGTCTGACCTAGTATCTAGTGGACCCACCTAAAGTTGAGGAGTTATCAATATGACTTTCCAGGCCTTGACACGTATCATTACACGTCACAGAGTGAGATCATGTAGGGACGTGTGCTTCATGAATGACTGGCCATCGGTATGAGCAGCACGTATGACGGCATTTAGCGTAGTTGTTTATTTCTCTAGCGACTTGCATCATAGTATGAGATGTCCACGTTGCGTTCGCGACTTGTACATTAACATTGAGCGGGGAAAACAATTAGTAGGCGTATGGGACAGATATTTGGCTGCCGTAGTTTCAGAGTAAACTGCGGGGCCGTGAGCCTCAGTGTTACCCGGTTATGGGCCATGTGTTACCCGGTTATGGGCTCAGGTTACCCGGTTACGGGCATATATGCTTGTCAATACATCCGGCAGAGGTTACTAGCTGTGCGCTATCATGATCGGTGATGTAGTCAGCATATACACCTAGCATCCAGTTTACAGCTAATGCCAGGTACTTAGCCTCTGGCTCGACGCTATGCTTTATACCTTCCACCTACCCATACGTACCAGGGTTGTCTTCAAAGTGCATTCCACTTAGCTGGTTAGTTCACCCTTGAGTTTACACAGTATATACTTTATGGCATACATTTTTGTATCTTGTTACGTCCCTCTGAGGACCTGGTTCCCTTCCAGATCTGGACGAGCACTTGTACCCGACCATCTACGGAGCAGGAGTAGAGACAGGATTCCTGGTTGAGGACTTCGAGGCATCTCCAGAGGAGTTCCCTTGATTTGAGTATGCAGCTGTTTCGGACTAGAGTTTTTATATCTAGCTAGTTGATACTCTAGTCTAGTTATCTTACTTCTTTCTGCACTTTATTTCCATTTCTGTATTTCAGTGGGTTTGTCCCCATCAGACTATTTCAGATGTATTATGGATATTCAGACTCTTGTGTTTTATTTACCAACATTTGTTTCAGCATTATGATATTGTATTCTGTGGATGAGATTAGACATTACCTGCTATATATTAGCTTGACTTGTTAGTATTTTAGGACAGCGTAGCACGCTTCGATAGGATCCATTAAATTGGGATATCCTTCGGAGACGTGTCAGCTGGCCAATGCCACGTGGCCTGGTCCCGTATATTTTGGGACTGGGGCGTGATAGTACATTTAGCCTACGCCGTAGCATCGACGGTAGTTTCGGTCATCAACATTTAGCTAAAATACTTAATATCAAGGGTTACCATTTATAATACTAATGATATACTATAGTTCTAGGCCATGGATATACTTAACTCACTGGCACGTACCACTTTGGATACTATACTAAGACTTCCAAGTTACTATCTTTAGGGTACCTGCCCAAAATTTTGAAACTATCTGTCACATGACACTAAATCCTATACATGACACTCATGGAATACTCTCCTACTAAGGTACTCAATGATCTCTTCTATATCTAATATACTAACCATTAGGTTACCCATTTCTTGAATGCTTCTGATACCTGAGATACTCTGCATCTGGATACAATAACCTCCTATCTTAGTATCCTCAATACACTGACATTTAACAATTCCTCTAGTCCAACCACCTATACCTTGGTATCAATATAACATATATAAATACTATTACCCGCTGAACTTACTCTCACACAGGTTACTCCTCCCATTATCCCTACCTTGAACACCTGCACTCCTACTCTAAAACATACTCTACATCAGTATTACTCTGTTACACTAACTGATAACGTCACTCTTAAGATATTCATTGATACTAAGTTGATACACTACTCACTAACTCCATAAATGCTCTCGACTCATGCACTTAATATGCTGTGATACCTACTTAACATTAGTCTGCCCACTGGCATACTATTGATAATTTGATACTAAACCCCCATTACATGATACTCATGAAACACCCATACTTGTACTTTGGTTTACCCCTCATATTCTCACTCATATCACTCACTAACACATCCACATACCCATGTACTAATTGATACACCCATACAAGACACACACTTGTGCACTCACATCTACCCTCACTATGCACAATCCCCAATATTTAGCACGAGCCCTATCATCTAGCATATTATACACTAACACTATCACACTCTCATATATACTCATGGGTACCACTCTACCATGGCACACTCTAATATATGTCATGGATACACATCTCTACACAATCAAGTGTCAAGCACCGGTAGAATAGCGAGGCTCCATTAATTTCCAAAATAATTTCATGATATACAATTGCTATTTGGATCACTCAATTTTTATGAACCTATAACCATCTAAACATGTATGATGGCATGGTACTAATACCTATGATAACAACTTGGTATGCTACCCTTTATTTCTTATACCATAATACTAAGTACTAACTATACTCTGACACCTACCATAAAACTATTATTACAAGGATAATATACTATGGGTTATTTATAAGCTTATACACTAATACCTAATGCTCACAAGTTATACTCTCAATAATCAACAATGATACTCAACTTGATACCAAACTATCTGCGAGTTACCAAACTACTACACTATCCAAAGAAGCTATCTCAGGAACTAATGAAGGTAAAATTCTATAAGGAACTTAACTAGAGGTACTAAAGATATCCCTATCCTGAGCTAATAGGGGTGATAGAATAGAATTCAATGATAACAAGAATGAATGATAGAGATGATATATTAAGAACCAATTTAAGATATAATCTGATAATCATACACGTCTATCTGAAATCATGTTACCCAGAATCATCACTACGCCAGTAAGCAAAGCTGCGATAAACTATAGTCCGTAACTAAGGTACACACCTCTAGGATCATGGTATCTAAAATTGTTGCCATGCCACATGCTTGGCCGCAAAAACTATAAATTCCATAAATAAGAGAAATATATCCAAAATCAGGCTCTATGTCTTCGCCACGTCAGCTAGTATAGCTGCGATAAACTATAGACTCCATAACTAAAGTAGACAGTTATTTTTACTACTATTCTTATCCATTTACGTTATCAGAATATACCTCAATTTAGTACATAAGATTCATCTCGATATACGAATCAAAGTCAATAATGAACATCAAGAATCAAATTCAACAACAATAAGTGAGAGTGAATGGAAACAAGTGGAAACCGGTTTTGAAGTTGAGTTTATAGTAAGATTCGCAAGGGTCATCCCCGAAATCTATCAAGAAGTCCTAATTTATGATTGAGTATTCTCTCATTCTAGTATCCTATATCCTATTACAGGCTCGTAGTAGTACAACTAAGCCGTTGTACTGCCACGATATCGCACTAATTGCGAAGCCTGGCCTGCATGGTCCACCATAAAAATGTGTCACGACCCATGCCGGATGATCGGGCACGAGTACGTGGGTATATCCAGCCTATGCCACAGCATCGACAGTAGAATGCTATCTAGGTTATCAATATCTAGCTATCAATCATACTAATACAACTATTTCTATCATGTACTCAATCACAATAATCTAAAGGAAGAATGAATAAGAAAGATAAACCAAATAACGCTCTAAAGGAATAAAACTAGCCATGATAAAATAAAAAGCACTAGCCTAGATCTCTACGATTGTCACCTCAAGATCCACAGTATAAGAGCAGTCATGTCTATAGCATCGCTCTGAAATCCTAGAATGGAGAGCACAACAATCACTGAAAAATATTATCTAGTCAGGATTGGAACGAAGCACATAAACTAACAGCTGTTCCAATTAAATTGATGAAGACTATAAAATAATGAGTAATGAATATACATGATGAAAATATAATACTGGTAATTTAAGGAAGCAGGAGAAACATTAATCGCAGTAAAATAATGAGCAATGAGTAAGCAAGTGAATATCACTCTCAATAAGTATAAGCTGGAATAGAAGAATAAAGTAAATTAGCTAAGTGTTTAAAATATTAGTTTGTTATATGATCGGCTTGGGACAAGATCGGGCTCTACCATATATGATTGGCTATGCACAAGTATGGGTAAGGGGTCAGGTCAATCACGTATGATTGACTATGCATAAGTACAAGTAAGGGGATCAGGCCAATTATATATAGGGAGCTATGCACAAGTAATAAGATCAGGCTATATCCTGTGTGTGGTGAGGGTGAGCTATGCACAAGTATGTGGGGGTATAATCACATAACTAGATAATAGTTCTCCCGTCCCACGACTAGTATAAAAGATCCATCCATGATACGTTATGACATAGGATTCACAGAGCAAGGGGTCATCCTGCTCATGAATCGGTGTCTATATATGTACAGGAATCATAGGGCATGTACAGGAAAATATCATCTCATGCATGACAGGATCCAGAATATACTAATCTTTGTATACTCGTGTCAGGAATCAAGTATAACACTACAAAACTGGAATTATAGTAATCATCAAAATAATAGAAACTGTCAGAGAATATACTTGTCTTGTATCTAAAGTGAGGAATAGTCAATAGTGCTCATACTGATGTCCGATAGTCCTAAATAAGGAATATAAGTATTAAATAGTGATATGAGATGTCATGTTTAAATAACTAATGATGATGTTTCTAGGCCACTTTTAGGTCCATACTAGGGCAACTAGATCAATACCTTGTTACACTATGTTTTCTAGGCCATACCAAGGTATATAAGTTCAGACTAGTTAATACTAGTTATACTAAGTACTACTAGTATATATATATATATATATATATATATATATATATATATATATATATATATATATATATATATATATATATATATATATATACTTACTAATTATCACTAGTACTTAGTTACCTAACCTGCACTTAGACTCATGCTCCATATCAAGCTAGTATTTTAGTTATATGAGTCATTATCTAAGCCTATACTCAAATACTTTAGTAGGGTGCCTAGTGATATACTTAACTGATACTAATCTAACTTTACTTTAGCTGATATACTTCCTTAAGCATCTGATACCCTTGATATCAAACTACTGCTATACAACTGATATGCCACCTAACTTAACTGATACACCCCAAATTCTTAATACTAAAAGCAGTTGCTGCTGCTCTCTTTTAGTTCTCAAGGTCTGAACTGCATTTCCCCCACTCACATCCTCACTTGGACCTCCAGGCAACCCCAAACATCTGCTCTTGCGTTGCCTCTTCTTATTTGCACTATAGCAGGTCATGTCCTGCAGTGGACTTAATTGGTACTACTGGGTGTCAGTTCTCAGGATACTTGGTACACATTCTAACTGGTATACTCAAGTCCTAAATCTTATCCATGTGCACAGGTTACATCAACTTGCTATTGTTGTTGCTCTCTGAAATTACTTCATAAATTCTCCCTATTACCTGACTTGAGATCCGGCCTGCATACATATCTCCATCTACTCGAGCACCATCGCCATCAACTGATTATATGAGCAATGCACCCTACTGTCTCAGACTCAATTTCTTTTTACCAACTGCATTAGCAGCAACATAACACCCACTACCTGCATATCCAAGTTTTTCCCTTCCCCACAGTGACAAGACCAACTGCACACACAAATGAGACCCTTACTGATACAAAGTATCAACCCAATCTTCCAACCACCATAATTTAATAACATCTGCATGAAGAACTACATTAAACTAAGCTCAGATCTTCCCTATTGATCACCTACTATGGTCAATGAACTAGTATCAGTCACTTGTTATACACTCACCCAAACACGGAAAACACACTCTAACTCCCTTGTTCATCTCACACATCAATTGGTATCAAATAATCACCTAAACACAGCCCTTAATATGCATGGATACTAAATAATCATTCAACAAACATGTTGAATGCATCAAATCTAATATATCACATCTACACTAATATCCATAGGACATACATTCTCAATAACACCCACCTGTACTGCACCTTACCTAATAACACCAATATCCACACTTAAATCCCTCACTCACCACTTATACTTCACTGTTCTGAACTAACATAAAGTCTACACATACATATGACACCCTATTAAACTCCTCCTATTGACACATGTGCACATTATGCACAGGCTCACTGCTACTGCAGTTATATCTGCTGCTAATGGCACAATCCCCTTCTCATTTGCTGCTAATAACTAATACTCGAGCCCTTGCAACTGTGCAATGGCTTCCACTTAGCCTAGCAATTCCCAGGTACTCCTGACTTCTAGTCCATCACATTAACTGAATACCCAGACACAACTACCTATAATTAGTTACTCTATGCCTGAACCTAAGTTTCATATACTACTAACTGCATTTGTAGTTCTTGCCCAAGCACTTTTTTCAGTCATCAGTCCTTGAATCCGAGCCCTCATATTCTCCTTGCCCTTATTTGCTACTGCCACATACTCAAGTGTTGCATCAAAACCTGCACACACTCACACCCATGTATTTGTACCTGGTTGCAGCTGAACTTACTGCCACATCAATTCTCCTCCCCTTGCATCTTGATATGTACTGATACAATGTATCAGTCCTAGACTATATCCTTCCCATCAATATTAATTATCAATGCCCCTACAACTAACCTCACTAACCCTGAATATCCTAACTGCCATCTGAGAATACCCCTTCACAGACACAATACACTTACACATGTGTGCACACTAGCACACACATCACACAATCCTCTCATACACACCAAATAATATATATGTATATTGTACTCATATAGCAGCTTAATAATGGAAATATATATATATGAACACTTATACTAATATATACACCAGGCATTTCATCAAGCACTTGTTGTGCACAAGTGTGATACCCTATGATACGCTCAAGATACTCTCACCAAACTCAACCCAAGGCCTATGAACATATCAATTATGATAAATAGAATCTAATTAGAGTAATAAGTAGCTAAACTAAGTTTTCTGGCAAAATATGGCATGTGTATCACAAGTGTAGAAGGAAAAACCTCCAAAATTATCCCGTATCATAAAGTATTGTGATACGGCTTACTCGTATCCAATTGTGGATACGTAGCTAGCCTCACACAACTAATACAAGTCTAATTGGACTGAATAAACCTAATAACAAATTGGTGCACCAATCTCGGATTTTTCTAAAATTGGACACAAAACTCAATGTAAAACTCACAATAGGGATTGTTAGAAGCCAAAATTTTATCTCATGGGTAGCCCTAATACATGTGTGCATTCCTAATGCTCAAATATAATAATTAGAACCTAATTAGAGGAGAAATTTTAGAGTTATACCTATTGCGAGATGGATTCCCAATGCAAAGTCCAATGAACATGATTTGGACACAAGCTTCTAGTCCAAATTCTTTCTCTCTAAGTGCTCTTGCCAATCCAAGCTTTTAGTCTTCTTAGATGATGATTAGGGAAGGGAATGAGAGTAATTTGTGGAGGAATTGGTGGAGGGATGAACTAATTTGGGAGAGAACTAAATTTGGAGAAGAACTTGGAATGAAGAAATAATGAGGAGAAAGAAATACTCCTTCCTTATACGGCCGGCCATGTATCCCTCTCCGAAGCAATGTACAATAACCCCTATGTCCCTATTGGGTTGTCATGATGAATAATTAATTAGTGCAAAGCTTCTCTTCCTAATGAAGGTTAATCTAATCTCTATTTAAGGAAAATGTTAACTTAATTTGGGTCCAATGTGACTAGTCTAACTATTGGTCCAAGTTGTCATGTCAAGTCTAGTTAGGTACACTAGTGTCATATCTAATTAAATAGTCTAATACACTAACCAATAATAATAATAATAATAATAATAATAATCCTAATATATAAAATATACACATTATATTTAAATAATACAAAATGACTAAAATACTCTTTTTTTTGGAAATGTGGTAGTGACACCAGCTGTGCCAGCGGTACTTGATACCCTGACATTATTAGAGATCCTCAGAAGAATGATGGCTACACAGCAGCATCAGATGGCAGTACAACAACATCAACAGTTTTAATAACAAGAGCATAATGTCTTGTTGAGTCAGGGTTTACAGACGGCTCTTGAGAGTGGCGAGAGGACTGGTTCGGGGGTGCCGGCTAGATTTTACAGACTTAACCCGAGGTACATTGACTGCACAGAGGATGCAATAACGGCAGATGCTTGGCTCCAAGACATCAAAGTTATCTTGGCAGCAGCAAAGGTCCTGGCTGAGTAACCAGTTGATCATATCCGATTACAGCTTCAAGACCTTGTCCATGACTGGTGGGCTTCAGTGGAGGTTGGCTTGAGGTGTCATATCTCTTGGGACAGTTTCAAGACTCAATTTTGGGCTAAGTATTTTGGAGTCATCATACAATATGAGCTCCAGTAAAGGATTATCAGTCTCAAGCGGGCCGGTAGGATTGCAGAAGGATATGTAGCCGAGTTTTGCAGGCCGAGTAGATTTGCTTCGACTATGGTGGCTACGGAGTCAGACAGCGATAAAATTCTAGCAAGGACTTCATCTGGAGATACTAAAATTGGTAGAGGGATACGACTACCAGACTTATAAAGAAGTACTTATAGCAGTTCAGAGGCACGAGCTTACCATCCAGAGATTGTTGGCAAGGACATGAGGCCAGAAGAGGTCTCATGTGTATAAGTAAGGAGGTGGAGGATTATCCAGAATGTCAGCACCATCACCTGGCATTCGTATCCAGGATTAAGTGCCACGTAGGATGGCAGTTTTAATAGTGGCAGTACCAGCTCAGCAGCAGCCGAGACAACAACAATAACAACAACGCTAGAGAGCACCAGTGGGTTACACTTATTGTGGCAAGGGAGGCCACACTAGAGATGTGTGTAGGGTAGCCAATGGAATGTATATGAGGTATAGTAGTCTAGATCACCGGATTGCCAATTGTCCGATAATATAGAGACCAGGAGGGCCAGTCCAACAATTCCAGTATTGCTAACACCAGGGGCAGTTCAGTACAGAGGGCTAGTAGTAGTTGTACGACCATTAGCATAATGTCCGTTACTGACACAGGCTCAGATATACCAACAACAAAGGAACCAACAACAAGGCCAGCAGAGGCCACAACAACGTGTCCAGAGGAGACAACAACAAGGATCTCAATAAGGCCAAGGAAAAACATTCACTTTGTCTCTTGAGAAGGATTTGTCATCGGGCGACGTAGTGGCAGGTAACATATCTGTCGTATCTTTTCCTACTGTAGCATTATTTGTTTCGGGTGCAACTCATTCATTTGTATCTGCATGATTTATGACACGTATTATAGTAAAGTTTGAGGCACTGTCAGAGTGGTTGATTATACTCACTGGTAATGGGCTCGTAGAAGTTAGTAAAGTATGTATAGCATGTCCGGTTATAATATACAGACATTCATTACATGCATGGTTGATCGAGTTTCCTATGGATAAATTTGACGTTATCTTAGGCATGGACTGGCTGAGAGATAGTCATGCCATGAAAGATTGTCGTAGGGATAGGGTTTTATTTTTTATTTCGGGCATGTAAGATTTCATCTTTGACAGATCTGTGAGAGACCAACATGAAGAGATGATCACAACGGTAGTGATAGCAGAAGAACATCTTCCCAAGATACTCAGGGAGTTCCTAGAGGTATTCCCAGAAGATCTTTCAGGGCTACCACCAGTGCGAGATATAGAGTTTATTTTTGGAGCAGTACCAATATCTTATTAAGTTCACCAAATGACACCATCAAAATTGGACAAGCTGTACCAACACGTAGAAGAACTAATGACAAAGAAGTTTATCCGGACCAGTGGATAACCTTGGGACGCGCTAGTGGTTCTAGTGAAGAAGAAGAATGGGCCAACACGATTGTGTATCAACTATATGCAGTTGAACGTAGTGACAATAAAGAACAAGTACCCATTACCAAGGATCGTTGACTTGGTTGATCAGTTGAGTAAAGCTAAAGTTTTCTCCAAGATCGATCTCCGATCAGGATATTATCAAGTAAGAGTTCGGTAGCAAGACATACCTAAGACAATATTTAGGTCACGATATAGGCATTATGAAATCATAGTTATGCCATTTGGACTAACAAATATCCCAGCGATATTTATATATTTGATGAACCATATTTTTATGCCGTACCTAGATCAGTTTGTGGTGGTTTTCATAGACGACATTCTTGTCTATTCCAATAGCAAAGAGGAGAACAAAGAGCATCTTCGGAAGGTCTTGCAAATCCAGATGAAATACTAGTTGTATGTGAATCTCAGCAAGTGTGAGTTTTGGTTGGATCACGTGTCATTCTTGGGACACATTATCTCAGGAGCAAGAGTGATAGTAGATCCAAAGAAGGTTGAGGCCGTAGAAGGTTGACCAGTTCCGAAGACAGTAGCAGAGGTGCACAGTTTCCTAGGTTTGGCAGAATATTACAGGAGGTTCTTTGCAGACTTTGCAAGGATTTTAATACCATTGACCTGTTTGACGCGTAAGGAGGCTAAGTTTGATTGGTCAGCAGAGTGTCAGACAGCCTTCGAGGAATTGAAGAAGAGACTGATTTTGACACCGATCCTCACGCTTCCAGTATATTCTGGAGGGTTTACCATATATTGTGATGCGTCTGACATGGGACTTGGGTGTGTATTGATGCAACATAGAAGGGTGATAGCTTATGTATCTTGACAACTTTGAGATAATGAGAAGAACTACCTGACACACGATTTGGAGTAGACGGCGGTAGTATTTACACTTAAGCTATGGAGGCACTACTTGTAAGGTGATCGGATGGATATATTTATGGATCACAAAAGCTTGAAGTATGTATTCACCCAGAAGGACCTTAACATGAGGCGGAGAAGGTGGTTAGAATTGTTGAAAGATTATGACATGGAACTCCAGTACCATCTAGGCATGGAGAATATAGTGGTATATGCTCTTAGCAGGAGAGACAATGCATACATATTAACATCACAGCGGCATATCTTAGAGGATCTTCAAGAGATGGGAATCGAGGTAGTACTTCTACATGACACAGGGATTTTAGCTAGTTTGCAGATTAAGTCCACTGTGGTCGAGAGGATAAAGGCAGCTTAGGTAGATGATCCAAAAGTTCAGAAGCTTCGGGCAGAATACGAGTCTGGTCGCAGGAAGGAGTTGATCATTCATGAGGATGGAACACTTAGATTTGAAAATCGTCTCTGTGTACAAAGCGGAGATATCCGATAAGAAGTTATGACTGAGGAGCACAGTTCCTATTATTCAATTCTTTCAGGGGGTACCAAGATGTATCAAGATATTAAACAATATTTCTGGTGGAAAGGGATGAAGAAGGAGATAGCGCGATTCATCTCTCAGTATTTGGTGTGTCAGCAAGTGAAGGCTGACTAGCAAAGACTGACAGGATTATTACACAGCTACTTCCTATTCCGGAGTAGAAGTGGAAATATATCACGATGGACTTCATGACCGATTTACCTAGATCCCCGACTGGTCGTGCTGCAGTTTGGGTAATAGTGGATCGTCTAATAAAAGTAGCTCATTTTTTTCCTTTTCGAGTAGGACAATGCACAGAGCAGTTGGCAAAAATATACATGCGATAGATTATGAGATAACACGGTGTCCCATTGAATATCGTATCAGATCAAGATACTCGATTTACTTCACATTTTTGGAAGAGTTTGCACCAGAGTTTGGGCACCAAGTTGAGATTCAGTACCGCTTACCATGCTCAAATGGACGGGCAATCCGTTAAAATCATCCAGACATTAGAGGATATGTTATGAGCATGTACTTTGGATTTTGGAGGGTCTTGAGAAGATTACCTTTATTTCATTGAGTTCTCTTACAACAACAGTTACCAGGCCAGTATTCAGATAGCACCCTTCGAGGCGTTATATGGGATAAAGTGCAGGTCATCCTTGGCATGGGATGATATAGGAGAGAAAAAGATGTTAGGCCCCGAGATAATCACGTGGACAGTCGAAGTTATCAAGCAGATCAGAGAGAGACTCCGGGTTGCGCAGGACAGACATCGGCATTGGGCAGATCAATATCGTAGGCCTTTAGAGTTTTGTGTTTGTGATCACGTGTTCTTACAGATTTTGCTGACCCGTGGAGTCATTAGATTCGAGGTCCGCGGGAACCTTAGACCGTAGTACGTCGATCCATTCGATATCCTCGAGCGGGTGAGAGATGTTGCTTCCTTTCCACGTTCACTATATGAGGTGCACAATATGTTTCACGTGTCTCAGTTGAGTAGGTATATTCTATATTCGTGTCATATCCTTTACCATTCTGAGCTAGTCGTTGGTACCGACTTGTCTTATGAGGAGCAACCTGTATCCATATTTGACCGTAGGGAGAAGGTGCTCTAAAATCGGACTATCTATCTTGTCCGAGTTGCTTGGGGTCATCACCCATTAGGAGAGTCGACGTGAAAGTGCGAGAATGACATCCGATCTCGGTATCCTTACCTTTTCGACTTAGAAGGTATATTTGTTCTTATGTCTTCGTATCTCGAACCTTGTGATTCATTTACCCATGCTATGTAATGTTGCTTTTCTTTATTATATAATTGAATTTGATTGCATGTATAGATGTGCTTGTAGTTAGTGTAGTGCTTGTTCTGATTTCTTTAGATACCTTGTTTTGAATTTCGAGGACTGAATTTTTCTATGGTGGGTAGAGATGTCACTCTCCGTTTCCGATATGCGTATTTGGAACATATTATTTCTTGCTTGCATGTTAATTAGGTTGCATGGACACTATACCCATTCTTTGGTTTCATGGTTTATTTGTTTGGTTTGGTTTGATCATGTGTTGAACCAGTAATCTAAACCTCAAGACTTAACTATATAAGCTATCTTCTTTCTCTCTCTTCCATCATTCCCTTCATTTCCTATCCTTCTTCATTTTAGGCAAGTACACCTTGCATGACATAGAAAAATCCTTAGATTTTAATTCTTTTTTTTTCATTTTATTAGTCTAATATGTATATATTATGATTCTAAGCATCTTTAATACTTGGAGTTTTTTATTTTAATGGATGAATACGAGTAGATCTACATTTGAAGATTAGGATTTTATGGGTTTTATGAGTTTTTTTTGGTTTGATTGATGAGAACAAAAAATATCATATTTTTATTCCTTAATATATAATCCTTTATGCTCATTTAATGTCTAAATATACTCATTACTTTTATATTTTGATCTAGGATGCAATTGGAGTCACTAAAAGCAAAATGGAGCTAATTATCAATTCTGGATAGTTCTGACACCTTGTAGCAAAATTGTCATAACTTGCTCATCCGAAGTCCAATTGAGCTGATCCAAATTGATTCGGAAAGCTAAGTGATAGAGGCACAATTTTTCTGTTTTGAGTTTCCCGAGATTCTGGCTGCATCATGGACCAAATCACGCTTGAAGTTGAGTCAACTATGCTGTGCATAAAAAGTGGAGCTGAAATAACCATTTCCCAACTTGTTCAAAGATTTTATTTTATTGTTTGGGTTGTTGTAACTATTAGAGGATTTGTGGGAAGATATTGTGATCTTCAAACAACTAATTTAGAGTCTATAAAATGGATAGAGATCAGGAGGAAATGGAAGAACAACACACAACTTTTCTTCCTCTTCTCCAATATTCTTTTAAAGTTTTCTTGAACATGCGGAGCTAAAAGTCTTGTTGGTCGAAGGAAACGGAAGCCTCGGAATGAATAAAAAACTTGTGAGATATAATTTGTGTTTATATTTTTGATTTGTGCTTTGAGTATCGAATGTTTTCTTATGCATATTTTTATGATTATCTTGTTTAATGACTAGGATGCATACTAGTTTATTATTCCTGACAATCTAATGCAAAATTAGATATCGAATCCGTAATTGTTCGATCCCTCTAATTTGTGAAGCAACCAAGATTTAGTGAACTGCTTTGTTTTATTAGATCTTAGGAGAAAAACTTTTGACAAAATTAAATGCAACCGCTTGTGCTTGTGTTGTTTTGCTTCATCGATCTCATCGAGTTTAATACGCTACTAGATTAAACATTTAGCGCTTGTCTGGGGTTGTTTAGTAGTTAAGGTTAATTAGATCACTTGTTTTTAATTAATTGTGGCTAAAGGAGATAGGAAAATAATTCCAACGATGAATATTTAAAGTATAAGTTAATATTGCATCGATGATAAGTTTTAAGATTCCAATGGTGGATGTTGACTGAGACCAACATTTTTTTTCTTTTGATAATTTTAATACTTTAATTATTTTTAGTTCTTTTTAATTTGCTTTGATCCAAAACTCTCCCCCCATCTTATTTCACATAGCATAAAGATCAAACTAATTACTCTTCGTAGGAACGATCCTTACTCTCACTACTACATATTATTTCAAGAGTAAAGGTTTTATTTTTTGGTGCCTACGACAGCACGCCAAATTTTGGCGCCGTTGCCGGGGAGTAATTTTAGTTAATTTTTATGCTTTTAGTGACCTCTATTTTGTTCTTGCAATTAAATAAATTTTTTTTTATTAGAGCAAAAAAAAAACAAATCGGTAACAGAAAATGGCGGCCAATTCTCAGTTATATGGCACTTGGCTAGATCTTCCATCTAGGCATGCTGATAAGGTAAATATTTCTTCCCTTGAACAACAAATTTCTTGTTTAACTTCTCTTGTTCGTCAGATGGTTGTAGGTAACATAAAAACAACAAAGGCTTGTGGGATTTGTCTAGTATCAGGGCATCCAACCGATATGTGCCCAACTCTTCAAGAGGAGTCCAATGAACAAGTGAATGCGGAATATGATTTTCCTGGACTACCAGAAATGAAGTATGATCCCTATTCAGACACGTACAACATAGGATGGAGAGATCATTCCAATTTCACCTATGGAAGTCCAGAATTAAATCAACCCGCAACTCAAAATTGTCCAAGTTACCAGCAATACAAGCAGCAATACCTACAAACAAGCCAAACTTCTATTCTGGTATGTCTTTAGAATATATTGTTAAGTCGATTGCCATTAATAACTTACAATTTCAACAGGAGACGAGGGCTAATATCGAAAGTTTGAACAATCAAATGAGCCAAATGACAACTGCAATTAATAAGCTAGAGGCGCAAAGCTTGGAGAAATTACCATCTCAAATGATTGGAAATTCAAAAGAAAATGCATGTTCTATCATTTTGAGAAGTGGTAAAGAGGTTGACATTCCAGAAAAAGAAGCACATGCATCGTCAAAACAAGACGAAGAGAAAAATATCGTTACAGACACGAACATTCCTAATGACGATGTAATACCTAATGCAAAAGAAGTTTTTAAACTTGATGGAAAAGATAGAGTAAAAGTTGCCATCAGTGAGAATTTTGAGAAAGAACATGAGTTAGCTTTGAGTACTAACTTACATAAAACTGTTGTAGTGTTGAACGATCTTCCGAAAAGACAACAGTCAGGTAACATTCCATATATTTCGTTATCAATTTATAACAAAAGACCTTTACCTTCTGTTTTGCAGGGCTGCATTCTAGACTTGAAACCCCTGCCTAGTTATATCAAGTGTGCATAGAGCCGAGCCAACGACAATATTAAACAAAGGCGCTGCTTGGGAGGCAACCCAAGAGAAGTTTTTTTTATTCTCGTATTTTATTTTTTGGTTATTTTGTCTTTTCTTTGCATTTAACCATACATTGGGGACAATGTCTGTTTTAAGTGTGGGGGAGGAGATTTAATTTTTTTTAAGCAGTTTGAGTTTGTGTTTTTCTAAAAAAAAAAAGAGAATTTTTTTAAATAAAAGAATTTTATTTTTGTGGTTTTTAATGATTTTTGGTTGTGTATGTCATGAGTAAGATTCAACTAGATTTGAAAAATTCATAACATGATTGAATAATTAATTTTTTTTTTCAACTTAGAATTAATTAGTCTAGTTATTTTTTTATTGAAAATGGTAGTATCTAAATTGGTAGACAAAAGCCAGTGAGGATTTGAGCCTTTAGACTGACACATCAGTCTCATTATTCTTTCATGAGAGATATTCTTCTACTGATTTGTTTCTCTAGAACTTGCTTTGATTCTTTTCGAGGTCACATTGACACATGCATGCATGAACATGATTAAGGCCATCTTTGTTATGCGTTACATAAGCCAAATAGCCCACCTTGTAATTAATTTTCTTTTTGTTGAACCCCTTTGAGCTTTATTGTCTTTTTCTTGGTATACCCACACTACAAGCTTTCAACCAATAATATTTATACCTTTACCCAAGTCGCAAAGCTAGTGGAGCATTGTTGATCATTATGATATGTATGAATGTACGAAAAAAATAAGAGTGGGGGTGTCTAAATTTGTGGTTTGGTTACAACCCACAAAATATAACATATTTTCATCCTCAAATTTCCTAAGTTCCATTATTGTTTAAAAAAAAAAGAGAAAAAAGAAGAAAAAAGAAAAAAAAGAAAAAAGAAAAAAATAAGGGTGGAAGTTGTTTTACATTGTTTAAATGCTTTAAAAGCCAAATTGAAGATGTTGCAAAATGGAGTGATTGATTTTACATGTTTTATATTAAGATTGAGTTAATTCAATTTTGCTCCACTAGTTTTGATGACTTTTGAGCTACACTCCCAAATATATTCCACCTTAATCCTAAGCCACGTTACAACCCATTAAAAGTCCTTATGATTTATGTTATGCATGTGATCCCAGTGGTGGAGAATGAGAAGATATGCAAGCTTATGGTAGATCATTTCTTTTGGAATGAATTTGAGTGAAATATATACCTTTAAACACATGAGAGTTGAGTATTTATTCCGTGAGGGTCTACCTATTTAGTTTACTCCATTTTTCAAGTAAAAATATCTACTAAGTAATTAGAAGTTGTTTAAAAATATATGTTCATGATATGTTATGAGTTTTGAAGAGCTTGGTTATTTTTTTTTATGATATTGCAACCTTGATTTCTTTTTGGAAAAATAAATTAGAGTTTCGCCCGAGGACGAGCAAAGGTTAAGTGTGGGGGTATTTGATGAGAACATAAAATATCATATTTTTATTCCTGAATATATACTCTTTTATGCTCATTTAATGTCTAAAGATACTCATTACTTTTATATTTTGATCTAGAATGCAATTGGAGTCACTAAAAGCAAAATGGAGCTAATTATCAATTCTGGATAGTTCTGACACCTTGTAGCAAAATGGTCATAACTTGCTCATCCGAAGTCCAATTGAGATGATCCAAATTGATTCGGAAATCTAAGTGATAGAGACACAATTTTGCTCTTTTGAGTTTCCCGAGATTATGGCTGCATCATGGACCAAATCATGCTTGAAGTTGAGTCAACTATGCTGTGCACAAAAAGTGGAGCTGAAATAACCATTTCCCAACTTGTTCAAAGATTTTATTTTATTGTTTGGGTTGTTGTAACTATTAGAGGATTTGTGGGAAGATATTGTGATCTTCAAACAACTAATTTAGAGTCTATAAAATGGATAGAGATCAGGAGGAAATGGAAGAACAACACACAATTTTTCTTCCTCTTCTCCAATATTCTTTTAAAGTTTTCTTGAACATGCGGAGCTAAAAGTCTTGTTGGTCGAAGAAAACGGAAGCATCGGAATGAATAAAAAACTTGTGAGATATAATTTGTGTTTATATTTTTGATTTGTGCTTTGAGTATCGAATGTTTTCTTATGCATATTTTTATGATTATCTTGTTTAATGACTAGGATGCATACTAGTTTATTATTCCTGACAATCTAATGCAAAATTAGATATCGAATCCGTAATTGTTCGATCCCTCTAATTTGTGAAGCAACCAAGATTTAGTGAACTGCTTTGTTTTATTAGATCTTAGGAGGAAAACTTTTGACAAAATTAAATGCAACTGCTTGTGCTTGTGTTGTTTTGCTTCATCGATCTCATCGAGTTTAATACGCTACTAGATTAAACCTTTAGTGCTTGTCTGGGGTTGTTTAGTAGTTAAGGTTAATTAGATCGCTTGTTTTTAATTAATTGTGGCTAAAGGAGATAGGAAAATAATTCCAACGATGAATATTCAAAGTATGAATTAATATATACTTGCATCGATGATCAGTTTTAAGATTCCAATGGTGGATGTTGACTGAGACCAACATTTTTTTTCTTTTGATAATTTTAATACTTTAATTATTTTTAGCTCTTTTTAATTTGCTTTGATCCAAAACTCTCTCCCCATCTTATTTCACATAGCATAAAGATCAAACTAATTACTCTTCGTGGGAACGATCCTTACTCTCACTACTACATATTATTTCAAGAGTAAAGGTTTTATTTTTGGGTGCCTACGACAGCACGCCATTGATCTATTAAAATATAGAATTTTTTTAGGTGATATAGCATTCCATTTTAGGCGTTTTGCCTTTTGGTTCAATTGATTTGGAGTTAAAATAAAGATTTTATGAAGAAAATAAATTTTCAAATTTTGGATCTTTTTTTACGGAGTTTGTTCTGTCTTGGGACGAAGGTGTCTCATGCGATAAAGGTCTATGCGGCATCCTCCAGCATGCGCCCATCTTGTTGGATGTATGACTATCTAGCGC
Organism: Iris macrosiphon; assembly: GCA_036927795.1. Classification (NCBI taxonomy): domain Eukaryota; kingdom Viridiplantae; phylum Streptophyta; class Magnoliopsida; order Asparagales; family Iridaceae; genus Iris; species Iris macrosiphon. The sequence continues at coordinate 13,700 of JAYESA010000541.1, read as the reverse complement.
ATGCATTCCTAAGACACATGCACAGAGCAAATTAAAGCTTGAAATTTCTTCATGTCCCAGAGTTCATGCGTCTAAGATTCTATGCACCCAAGGGCCTATGCGTCCAAGGGTCCATGCGATAACTTAAGCTTATGGCTTAAGAATGCATCTCTTCCTTGCACATCTTTTCGATCATGACTTTTCATGGTTTTATCTTTTCTCTCTGACACTTTTTGGCTTGTCACCCCAGTTACATCAGTCACCCCTCTAACATACATTAAATGTCCGTCACTTGCACTTGTCCCAAAAAGTGGACTGTCCTGATCCTATGCACCCCTGATCCTATGCCTTGCTGATCCTATACATTCATGATCCTATGCACCCCTGAATCTTATGCGACCCTATGTTCATGTTCTATTATTTTCCTTGGTTTGGATGTTTTATTGGATTTTATGATCCCATGTGTGATCATAATGATTGTAAGTGTGTGCGAGTGTGTGTGAGCCCAGTGACTATGTGTTGGACCCGACTATATGCAGAAATTGACCATGGGCCAAGTGACTATGACTACCTATATGCCTAACTTGACCCATGGATTGCTATGTTCTAGAACTCACGTGATTTACCAATGATTGGTAACTTGGCTCGACTATTGGTATCCGTGCTGATACACTTACTACATGTTATGTGTTCCTACGTGCTAAGTGTTCCTATGTGATTTTGTTATATGTTTTACACCAAGGTGTATCTACGTGCTATGCAATATATGATGTAATACGCCTCCTCCAAAATGGACGTGATAGTTGGTAAATAACCAAGCGTGGCTAGGACTTGTGTTGATTATTGTATCACGCTGGATGAATCCAAATTGAACTACCAAGTGACAAAAAATAGATTTGTATCTAGCATACCCGTACTACGGTACAGTATATAGGGGGAATGAACATGTGACCACGCCATGTGATTCCAAATAACCGTAGTATTAACTAGACAACTAAAACTGGTAGAGCATTGGGAGAGACAAAATCCCGAGATCATGCTTAACTAGCCACCCTCAATCATCTATCTGGGGAGTGAAGGTTGGCCCCCATTTGGATATTTGTAAATCTGTATTAATGGATTACAATATCCGATTATTATATTATACTATGTATTCTATGAGATCTTAGCATGGTGTCCTTGTGAGGGACCGGTGCGTAAATACTAGGTGCTACACGACGATTATCATGGCTCAACTAGCCCCTGATAGCACATGGTTCATTTTGAGGATTCCTATTATATGCATAATATCTCTCGGATAACCCAGACTCCACCTAACAAGCCGTATAAATAATTGGCCGATATTGTAATTGAACTTATTTGTTGTTGATCTTCTGTTAAATAGTTTAGGGACATGGACTATCATGGTGCGATTGTCTAACATTTGTCCTTGTTTGGTTGTAGGATTAGATTGTTGTATCACAATAGGCTATGGACCAAAACTACGAGACAAAACTATATTTATTTATTTATTTCTTACTGGTTTTGTTTCTTCATTCGTGCTTTCTTTGTGGTACTTACTATTTAGGGTCTAATCCTACTGGTTTTGCATGGCCAGGTTTAGAACCAGCACCCGAGGATCTAGCATACTTTCCCGTAAATAATGGTACGCACCCGACGAATGGCCGTTGAGGGGCACGAGTGAGTTTTTTCTTCCCTGTTCGTTATTGTACATTTTACTTTTTTGGGCGTTTAGCCACCGATACTTGTTATCCATAAATCTGGACATTTTATTTTCTTACATGATTGTAATTAAATCAGACTGCAGCTGATCATGGTCATATACTTTTTCTACTCCACCAGCTTCCTATTTTGTATAGCTGATATTTAGAATATTTTGGCAAAGCGTTTGGGACGCCTTACTTCTTTTTCATATATGTTTTGTGTTTACCATTCTTACTTGACCGATTGAGATAATTGATATTCTGTGTGACCCTAAGTGACTTGCTTGTAGTGTGTGCCCCCTTGTCTAGCTACAGTCGTGATCGTCGTACGACGTTCTATACCTTTTATGTTGTAGTTAGCCATGTCCGTCTCTGTATTCAGTACTAGGATGTGACAGAAATCTGTCCATGTGCAGTACACCTTGCACAGATTTCTTGCCGTCGCATGCGCCACACGTATCACTCCTTGCCACGCGTAGTGCGTCATGCACAAAATTCTTGCCGTGCGCAGTGCATAATGCATCGCATGCATCACTCCCTTGTCTCGTGCAGTATGTAGTGTAGAAAATTTTGGTCGTGCGTAGTGCACTGTGCACAAAATTCTGGCCGCGCACAGTGCGCCTTGCGTATGTTGACCATGATGGCTCTTTCTGTATGTTTAGTTATTTTTGTAACTAGAATCTCGTAAAAATTAAAGCATAAAAGTTGTAGATCTCTGTCTTGTATTTTTAAATATTTTTGAATCACCTTATTTAAAGTTCATATGAGAGAGTTATCCTCAATTTACTATCATGTATCAATTTTTTCCAAAATACATAAAATACTTTTCGCCCAATGTTGATATTTTCTTTAACTATAATGATTCCTTAGTATGATCTTATGACTTTTATAGTTATAATGAGCTTTCATATCCTATGTACTTGACACAATCATATATCCTTTACTGACACCAAGTCTTTGTATTTGTACATTGTCGGATGAAGCATTATTTATTGACATTTGTCTTTATATTTACACTATCCTTAAATTGTCTTACCCCTTGATAGTAACTCATCGTAGTGCACTCATGTCTCCTTATTCTTGTACTATCTTTATAGTGGCTCATAGTAGCGCACTTATGTTTCCTGACATGTATATTTTTTTGCTGTGGCTTGTCGGGTGCTTATGCTTTAATTGTTAAACCATTGTCCAGTCTTGCATCATGTCTAGGATGAATTCTGCGGAATGCCACACCTGAAATCCTAAACAAAAATATTAAGGATTAAAACTAGTTTGATTAATTAGAGATATTTAGGAATTTATTTTTGCTACATGCAATCCCGACATCCCAGTAAAATATGGATTTGGAGCTCTCCGTCGTGAGGGGCATACTTCCAGCACACCATCGAGTATTGCATTACAAGTAATATGTCTATATGTGATAATTATATTATATAATCCTTACGTCTGGATAATCCGGATAGATTGCAGGGCATGTGGCTGTATAAAATTTTAAAATTGCATGTGCTAATAACTAAGATTGTGATAACTCTAGTAAGCTAATGATAGCAAGCCGTATGAAATGCTTGGCCGTGTTTCTTTGTTTGTGCGCTATTTAATTTATTCTCTCGTATTGTCTTTTCTTTTCTCGCTTCGTTATATGTGTCAGTGAGTGGCCAGAGGCTAATTTTTCTCGAAAATAGACCCATAACCCTGATCCTTGTTTGGTTTAAGGGTTATGTCTCAGATTTTGAGAAGTCCCTAAGCTCTGTTGTCACTTGCTGGCTTATCCTTTTCTATGGTTATTGTACTTAGTTATTATTCTCATAGTTTTGTTGTTGTAGTTGTTAACTCGTACACGTGAACGATCATAGGGTTGGTTTCACCTTTTGTCCTTGTTTGGTGTAAAGGTAGAAAACCAGTCCTATTGTCTATTCATGGGTCACATTATTTTCCATTATTATTACATTCAGTTATTGTTCCTTTATATGTTTACTGCCTATGCCCTGTTCTAAATCCCGTACTCTCGTGCTATATAAGACCCCTTGTACGATACATGTTCATATACCCCAAAATACCTTTCATGCTCCTAGTTATTGTTCCGACATATTATATATTCACATATTCATATTTATTTTACTTGCTTCCTGTTTACTTTATGTCACCAGTTGTTTACTTTATGTTATATGTCATTTAGCTTATTGTCTTTCCTTTTATTAAGATTAGTTCATTGGTAGCACACGAATCTCGATCCGTATTTATTTATTTTTGTCTCTATCCATTGTTGTGGCTTTTTGTTCATCCTATTAGCTTTCTTTGTGGTACTTGTTGCTTAGGGTTTTTACCCCACTGGTTTTGCATGGCCAGATCTCGTAGCAGACCCGGAGGATCTAACTTCTTTCCCTTATGATGGTTCGCCCTCGGAGGATTGCGGCTCAGAGTAGCGAGTGTATTATCTCATTCTTCCGCTTTATTTTGTACCTTTATTTTGTGGTGTATTAGCCAAGGACATGTGTTAGACCTTGTTTCTGGGTTTTTTTCCCTCCGTCTTTATATGGCGTATGTGTATATTCTGGACCGCGACTAGTTGTACATTTATGTACCTTTTGTATATTCAGTTGATGTATGTTTATATTATGTCAACTCTCATGATTATGAATGCATATGTGTTTGGGATACCTTACCCATCGCATATATGATTTAGTCTTTATTGCTTCTTTTGTTGATTGGATTGAGATAGAATTTGTCTGGCCATAGGAGCGTCAGTGGCATGCTAGAGTCCTCCCACTTGTCTTCTAGACAGCCGTGACTGTATCTGGAGGTAATTTTGTACTCAGATATACGTAGCAGGCTTTGTCAGGCCTCCGCTCTCCAGTATTCTGGTTCTGGGGCATGACACTCCTGCAGGGATGAACTGAATATGTAGAATTCAATCCATTCTCATGGAAAATATAACCACCTAATTCCGAAAGAGGAATATTTTTGTCATTTTAATAATTGGTTGAGAATTTTATTAGTGATAATAATATTTATTATTATATGTATTGGTTGTATGCTAGATAATTAGAATAGATTATGTGATTAGTTGGTTAGTGAGTTAGCCTATTAATTAAACTTAGTGCTAGTGAGCCCAAGTGGACCCAACTAGGCATCACATGACCCATTGGTTCAACTAATAGGATTAGTCATGACTTGGTTAATTAGATTAAGGAGAATAGATAAAATATTCCTTCCACTTAGTATAGAATATTTTTCATAATTAATTAACCATTCATGACAACTAATAGGGTTGTTTAGGACTATTTTCATTGAACAATGGAGAAGGGTGTGGCCGGCCCTATATTTAGGAGGGGGAAGTCTCTCTCCTCTTCATTTATTAGTTCATTCATCCCCAAATTTATTCTTCCCCAAATTGAGACCAACCTCTACCATTTTTATTCTATTTTCCTTCATTCCCTACTCATTTTTATTATCAAGGAGGCCTAGGAGCTTGGATTGCAAGGAGCACTACTTGGAGAGGAGATTTTAGGAGCTTGTGTCCATTTCATATCCACCCGGAGGAGTTTTATTAGGATTTGACTCCCAATAGGTATAATTAATATTTTTTCTCAATTTTATGGTTAATTTATATTATTAGACGCTTAGGAACCCTTTTATGGCTAAGGACTACCTATAAGAAGAAGAACTAGGTTCTTACGAGACCTATTGCGATAGTTTTATTGACTTTGTGGCCAAATTGAAAGAAATCCGAATTTGGACTATTAGGTATTTGTAGAAATAATTTTTCAATAATTTTAGAGTTTGATTCATGATTTGAATGTGTGTGCGTGTCCATAATTGGATACAAGGTGTGCGTATCACGATACGTCGTGATGCAGAGTCGTAGGAAGAGTATTTCTTTGTATATTGGGCTCTAGCATGCCAAATTTTATTTATTACATTAGAATAGCTATTTTTATCTTTATTAGTATTATACTTGATATATTAGATGTGCTCATGATCATATTGGTGGTTGTATCATGGTGGTGTGTGGTTTGGAGAGTGTATCATAGAGTATCCTAGTATGATACTAGGGTACATACTAGGTGTTTGTGATATTGATTATTTAGTGTAATGTTATTATTGGGTGGTTGTGTATATTGGTAGTATTGTGTGTTGGTATATGTTGGTGTATTAGTTGTGAGGTATTGTATTTAGTTGAGGTGAGGTGCATGAGTGTGCAATGGTGTGAGGATATGAGGGTGTATGGATACAATAGAGAGAAGTGTATCTAGTGTCTATGTTTTGGGGCCTTGGTATCATGGGAGAGAGTGAATTGGATGGGTTTTTGAGTGTTTGTGATTGGGTGTTGTGGTAATTGTTATGGAGTATCAATTAAGGGGTGTGTGCACATCATTGATACACTTGGGTTTAGGTTCAGTGGCTTTAAGTGTGTGTGAGTTGGTCCAGGCCAGTGTGCACTGTGTGTATGCTGTGAGTAGGGTATGAAAAGTAGTGTAGATGTGTGCAGTGTAATAGAGGTCGGGCACAAGCCTATGGAGATATATTTGTGCTTGTGCTCAGTTTTGGTGAGTGCATGAGCTTAGGTTCAGGTGTGTAGAGGGGGGGGGGGGGGGGGGGGGGGGGGGGTGGGTATTTCAGTTGACAGAGATGAGGGGTGAAGTCTGCTCTGAGTTGCTGTGTTTGGTAGTAGTTTAGAGAGAGGGGTGTAGACTGGTTCAGTAAATGCAATTGGGGGAGTGTGGCAGTGCCTTGTGCACTGCCATAGAGGGTAGTTCAGAGTTATTGCAGGTAGGTGTGAAGGCATAGGCTCGGGTGAGATGGGGAGACTTGCACTTACATGTGAAGAGATCTGCAGGCCATGGGATTATTTGGTAAATTATATGAGATGTGGATACATAAATAGGTAGATGAACTCAGACATGGGTGTTTAGGATGGTGAACCTGGGATGCACAGGTGTTGGTAGTAGGGGGAACACTCAAGTTGTGTAGTAGATGGGAGCATGGGGGGTCTGTTCAGTTATCAGAGGATACACTAGGAGTGTTGTTGGAGTGTGTAGAGGAAGAGAGGGGGAATTGGAAGGTCTGTAATTGGGTTCCAAGTGGAGCACTGCAATAGCAGTGCTCAGGTCTGAGTCTAGACATTGTGGGGGTGGTTGATACTTAGTATCATAGGTAATGGTTGTGTTGTAGATGAGTGAGGGATATAGGTGATTCATGGGATTAAGTGATTTAGTGTGTGCCTTGATTGCTTAGTGTATTGTAGTTGAGTTAATTTTTGAGTGTATTGATGAGGGTGCAGAAGTTACCAACTATGTGTTAGTTCAGGTTCATAATGTGTAGTGATGGTTAGAATATATCTGTATAATATAAAATTTGGAAGAGGTATGAGATAGATACATGTGTAGGTGGTGTTGTATCAGTATGGCCACAACACATATGTGATTGGGTATTGTAAACAATTGTGTATCAGTGTGGCATTCCAGTATGTATCAATCAGGTGTAGGTGTGTGATGGGTGTGTGAGTATAGAGATAAGAGTGGGAGGTTAGAATAGCAACCATTTTTGGTAGTCCTTGCTACTTGCAGCAACAAGTAGAGAGGATGCAAGTGCATGTGCAAGTCTGGCACAATAGTCCATCTGAGGGGTTCTTTTGTATTGTAATCCAGGTGTGGGTTTGATTTAGGGGTGGAGTATTAAATAACAGTGCAGTATGTATCCAAGATACATGGGTTGTAGTATAGAATAAGTTTAAGTATTGGATTAGTTTGGTAAGTTAGTGAGGTGAATGAGAGTGGTATTGGAATACCAAGTGTGGACTAGGTAATGACCAAGGTATTAAGTATTACCTTAAGGTGGAGTATAGGTAAGTGGGTTTTGGGGCTAAGATATTGGTAAGATGTAGATATTGGGTTAAGGTATTTGGTATAATGGTAAATATAGAGTTTATATTAAGTATAGGATACATAGTATATATATTAGCTAGTATAATCTATATTAGCTAGTGTAACCTAGGTTGATAAGATATTGACCTAGAATACCTAGATTGACTAGTTTGACTAGTTTGACTACATAGGCCAACCAAATGGACAACTTGGAATTCCAATTAGGTAGTTGACATAGTTTAACCTAGAGTTGACCTAGTTTGACTATTTTGACCTAGATTCGACCCAGAAACATAGTTTTGAGTTAATTATATATAGATTGACTTCAAAACACCATTTAACATGGAATTTCATATATAGGTCAGTGTGACACAAGTTCGAATACCGTTTTTCATCCTTTGCTTTGGACCACAGGCAAGTAATTTTTTGATAGTTTCCTTTATTTGATATTTACTATTATTCATGTTTTATAGTATTTTTTACCTGATTCTAGATACGCTGGATACACGGATTGATATTATATGGATTCATTGTCATGGGATACGTGATTTTAGGCATATTGACATTCTAGACTAATGAATTACTGAACAAATGTATCGAGTAGACTAATATATATTTTGGGCATAATTATCTATTATGGATTATTAAGATTCTTCTTGTTGGGACTGGATCTATAAGTACTAGTCGGGCGAGAAAATACCTAGGAGACATGTGAACATACCCTTTCTATCATATGGTCTGACTAGAATAATATCAGCCACATACGACACATATGGTTTACTGAATGTTATCCCCTAGTCATTCACATGTCAACTTGGTATTTCAAAACACATAGATTAGATACAGTCTTTCTGGTTTTACTCTATACCTGCTGGTTACATACTTACATGACAAGTTTACTGGATTTCACATATCTGTCTGTCTTTACTATCATACTCATCTGTTCTCCATTTTTTCTTTTCATTGTTTCTTTATTTATCTGCTTATTCAATTTTGTACCCTGCTTCTTTATTTATCTGCTCATCAAGTATTACCTTATTATTTAATATTTCATAGTCTTTGTTAATTAATTGGAACTGTTATTGGGTTGTACTCGTTCTATCCTGACTGGATAATATATTTTAGTTGATTTGGAGGATTGGTGTCCGACATATTCCGGACCGGGGGAGGTAGCATATGCAGCTTTGGACCTTTTAGTTCAAGAATGATTATCGGGAGTCTAGCCGGTGTCACCTATTATCTTAGTTATCTTTACTTAGCATTTTGATACTGGATTTGTCTCCAGCATCTAGACTTTTGAGATGCATTATTTTGACTCCTAGACTTATGTTGGTATTTGCTAGACTTATTTAGATTGATATTGATGTTGAGGACTATATAGTATTGTGACTTTATAACTTTTGTTGTTTTATATCTTATCGTGTTATTTCTTCCTTAAGATTATTGTGATTGAGTATTTGTACATCATTATCATATTGTCCTCTTTTTTTGGAGTTGAGATATCATTGACAAGTTTAGTTATATTTATGTGAGATTGATAGTTAGTCATTATTTTCATAGACATAACTCAACAAATAGCCATTTTTTTTATAAATAATCTTGATGTTCGTACAATCTTATCAGCATCTCGATCATTCACAATAATAGTTTACAAGAGCACTTTGTACAACAATGTTTGGGAGTACTGAGATCCCTTAGCCTTCCCGTTCGTTCATTGGATAGTTAATGGATTAAAGGGATCATACGATGATCCGATCTCCCTACTATACTCTCCAGAATCTCAACTCGTACTTAGAATTATTTGTGTAATTACATACTTTTGTAATAGGAATACTTTATTCTTTAAATTTTATAAAAAGTTATCTTAAGTAGAAGTGTTAGTCTATTTTATTCCAAAAACAAACCTATGTGTCAGTTGCTTTGCCACAACGTACCAAAATAGGCCCTCAGAGAAAGATGGAAATTTATGTCGATTATGATTTACCATCAATCAATTGCTATTTAGATCTGTCACCCTCACTTTTTCATTCAAGGGTAGTATGGTAATTGACATGGGTAATTTAATTCTAGGATTATTGTATTTAATATTATGCATGCATGCATGATTTATTTATTTATTTATTGTTAGTTGTAGATTTGTTTTAGACTTGTGTAGTGGACCTAACCCATTTATTAGAATGCATGAACCCAACTTTTAGTTTGAGTTAGATTGAGCCCATTAAACGTGTCACGACCCGCACCCGGTGTAAGGATACAAGTAGGAAATAACGCCCAGCCTACGCCGCAGAATCGGCAGTAGAACGTTGTCTGGATAATCTATCTAACAATATAATGAACTACCAATAATGATAATATACTCAATCACAGAACTAAGATGGAAATGAACACGAATCAGATAAAGAATAGAATAGTCACAATACAACTCATGAGTCTAAAATAATACATCAATGAGTCTGAAAGAAATAACAAAATAAGCTAGAGACAAATCCAGTACAAGAATACTAAGAAGCTACAACTCCCGGGTCAACTGTCTCAGTTAGGATAAGTCCCTCCTGAGCCAGGGTCTCAGACTCTAAATTCACAACATCCTGAGGTCCATAATAGGTAGGGTACCACTCCTCAGTGTCATCTAAAAAAATATATCCAGTCAGAAAAGGAGCAGAGTATATCTCTAACAGCAGTTCTAATCAATGATAAAGACTATGTAGCAGTAAATAGATGTGAATATACAAAATGCACAATAGATACGAGAGATACATACAATAAGAAAATACTGGAATAAATACAATAATGAACAATATAACAATGAACAAGAATACTAATGACTAAGTGTGTGAGTACTAGCTTAACATATGATCGGCTTGGGACAAGATACAATATATATGGCCTGGCTAATCATACGTTCGGTGTATGATCAACACTATTCAGTAATCAGTACTTGATACAATAGGGGTATTGATCACATATCTATAATAATACTCCCCACCCTCGACTGGTATAATAGATCCAACCACGGTATGCTATGGCACGAGATTCCCCAAGAAGATAGCTAGTCTTCCCGAGAATCAGTGTCTGTACATGTACAAGATAACCAATGAAACAATACTTGCACCATATACACCATATACCAAAGAATAATATCTCATAACGAGATCCGGATATACCAATCCATGTAACCATAGTGTCAAGAGAACATGGATATCTACACTAGATACAATGAATATAGAGGATATCATAAATGAGAAACTATCAAAGAATGTACTCGCCTGAAGTCCAAAGAATAGTCTCATAGATGTCTGACACGGTGCCTCGAAGACCTAGATATGGAATACAACATCAATACAAGGTTCCAAAAAGAGAATAAGTTAAACTAGTCAACTTCTAGGCCAATAAGTCAACTTCTAGGCCAATAAGTCAATTCTAAGTCAAAATTTAACTATGGTCAACTCTAAGTCAACTATGATCAAACTATGGTCAACTATCTATTTCTAGGTTGCACAAGTCTAACACAAATATCGTGTCAAGATACAAAAGTCTAAGCCATAGAAACCTCATCTTAAAAGTTAGGATACCGTATCTCCGTATAAGTAATTTCCAAGGTAAAACATCACAAAATAAATATCGAACAATTATTTATAATAATATAGAATCACAATTATAACATTAAATAGGTACCGTGGTTTTGAACCAACTTGGTATCTCAACAATAATCACAAACTTGATACCCAAATCCAATATCTTGGGTATCCCCAATTACCTTGGTTCCTCCAGATAATTCCCAATACCTTGTTATATTAATTACCCTTATATATATATAATACATATACTAAATATTATACATATAAAGAAATTAGCAATTAAGAATACATTACATCAATATTACTATATATATATATATATATACAAATATCTATCTATAAGTATTTAAACACATATATATATAATTTGCCAACTGTCGCTAAAAACTGTGCTGAAAACCTGATATTCTGATACGCTGCCTCTTTAGCGACAGTTCTGTCTGTCACTGAAGCTGCTGTGGCTGCTACTGCTGAATTTCCTACTATTGCTGCTATTTTGGTGACGATTTGCAGCCGTCACCGAATCTGCTGTCGCTGCAGCTGCCTCTTTCCCGCCGCGGCTGCTACTAATTAATGACAGCGACTGCTGTCATTAATGCTGCTGATAAATGCTACAGCGGCTGCTGCTATTAAGTGATAACGACTGCTGTCACCAATTCTTCTGTCGCCAAAAACCCATAATATATATATATATATATATATATATATATATATAACTCCAAAATAAATATATATATATATATATCTATATATATAATAACTATAAATACCCTCTCCTATTATGATGTACATAACTAAGATGTAGCAACATGCACACACATACATAAATACATTTATAAATATTCATATAAGCATATGTATATAATCATATAGCAACTATATATAATATAATTATTCAATTAAATATACCTATATTTCTACATGCTACACTATACATATTCTAACACAATAATACATAATTACCATATAGTATCAATGCATACATAGTTACCACTACGTAGAATATATATATTCAACCCATATAATACTAACATACATATATGTAGTAGCAACATATGTACATATTATAACACATATATATATACACTATAATAGATATATAGTATATACATATACATATATATATATATATATATATATATATATATATATATATATATATATATATAAGCACAATACAATCTTCATGAATTAAGAGCACAAGAATTTGATCTACAAATAATTACACAACATATGGAGAGTATCACACCGTATCCCACTATATCTAGGATACGCATGTGACACGAGTCCACCACACATCCAATTATACCCCGAAGGACACAAATAAGTCACATATATTATTTATGAACAATACGAAGTGTCAAATATAGATCTACGTGTCCGTGTCAAAATATGACATGTACAAAGTCCCGTGTCGGAGGAAACCCCCCCAAAATAATACGTATCACCAAATTATTGGGATACGACCTACACGTACCCAATTATGGACACGAAACTAGCCCCAAACACACAAACACATGCCAAATTGATCCATAGGATCAATTGACACACACAACAATTGTCAATCTCAGAATTCCCCCAAAATTGACACAAAAAGTACCATAACTTTCTCCATAGACCACCTATGAACACAAAACCAAATCCTATGGGTAGCCTATGTATATGGGTTAATTTTCCATGGTTAAAACTCAGATTTAGAACCTAATTTAAGGAGAAAAACTGAATTGTACCTATTGGGAGATGGATTCCTATTGAAACCTCCAATTAAGATAAAATTGCATCCAACTTGTAGATCCTTGCTCCTCTTTGTAGATCCTTGCTTCCTCCTTCTAGATCCTTGCTTATCAAGTCTCTAATGGTGATTTGGAAAGGAATTGGAATAAAATTTGGTAGGGAAATAAAATGGGAATGAAGGAATTTGGTAGAGGAAAATTCTAGATCTAGTTTTGGAATGAAAAAAGGAGAGAGAATTTTCTTCCTCTTTTAAATATAGGTCGGCCCCTTTCCCTTCCCTCAAGTTATCATATAATGTCCAATGTACCCCTTGGGGCCTCTTATGAAGAAATAATTAAGGAAGGAAGCTTCTAGTCTAATGATTTAATTAATTTAATCCATCTCCTTAACAAAGTGCTTTCTAAATGGGTTAAATTCTAACCAATTAATTCATGTTGGTCCATGGGTCTAGACTAACTAATTAGGTCCACTAACACAAGTCCAAATTAAATAACTAACATCTAACAACAATTAAATAATAAAAAAAATAATTATTTATCATGCATAATATTTAATTAAATATTAAAATTACTAAAATACCCTTTCCTAGAAAATGTGGTAGTGGACAAGTCTACCCTCCTTAAAAAATTTCGTCCTCGAAATTCAAAGACGAAAACTAACCCAAAAATAACAGAACAGAACTAAAGAATCATAACTAACTATGAAAGAACATAACAATGAACAAAACATAACTAGGAAATAACACACCTCAAGGCAAAAACAAATATGGATAACGCTCCCGCATTTTATCCTCTCTCTCCCAGGTAGACTCCCCCGGAGAGTGATACCTCCATGCGATGCAC